>PNEQ01079981.1:0-44299 GCA_003012365.1 Medauroidea extradentata | reverse complement strand
TCTTCTTTCGTGTTGCGACTTAATTCCTTTGTGGAAGTGTTATTGTGTTGTATGTTTGTTGCAAACGCTTATACTGGCTTACGTAACAATTTTTAGTTTTGATGAGAGTTTTTCTTCAACACGGAAACATTCGCTCGCAGTTGCGTGCGCTTAAAAAACAGTTTAAATTACAAACAAGCAAAAAGTGATATTTTCACTTCGAAAAGAAAGCTAAAATTAATGTATTGTATGATTGAAACTAATTTTAGTAAACTAAAACTATAAGCTGAACGGGGTGTCAAAGAGTATATTTAAAATGTGTTTGAAAATTGATACTTTGTTAATGCTAGCGTACAAAATATGTGTCCAAACTAACGATCCTACATGACAAATGGTTCTGGCTGAAGTCTATATTTATGAATTAAAATATATCTTTACAGCTTCAGTTTACTTTAAAAACAAATAAAGCATGCGTTCAGAAAATTAATAACTAAAATTAATTAGACTGGAATAGTAATGTGACACTTAACGATGTTACATGCTGTTGTTTGATTTTAATTAGGAATCAAAGTACAAACCGTATATTACACAGGTAGGTGAGATAGCAAATTAATCTTCAGATAGAAGAGAAAGCGATTTGCTATTTCTAATAGGTGAAAATGTACATTGAGAGAAAAAGACTAATGAAAAATCATTCGACGATTCTTCATCATACGTTGTGCTAAAAGTTAAAATTATGATGTTGGTACATCGACTTACTACGCAGTGTGTGTTACTTTTAAAACAATCATAATTGTTTCCTTCTACTGTAAACCAAAATATTTTGTAGTATCTGCGATCGTTTGTGAACCTAACATTTTTCAGCTCTATGGCAACATTTATTTACGTTGAATTATAAATAACACAAAATGTGTCATTAAAATAATACAAGTTGAATAAAAATTAGTTTTCCAAACCTAGTGTTTCATTTCAAAATGGAAACTGAGCTTACTTCCAGAATAAGGCAGTTATAGGGAAAATTTCATGACCTAATGAGGTAGGTTACACAGGTAAAAATTTAACAAAACAAAAGTAATGAATAAAACATAGTAATATGATGACGCACTCGTTAATTTGACGATTATGCCTATTTTAAGATGACTACACAATGTTAGCTTTTGTAGAATTAAAGACTTAATATGTCACTAAGCCGCCGTTGAAAGACAGCCTCTCACAGCATCTTGGTAAATCAAGATAAAATTTTTTTCGAGATGTAGGAGGATTCGAAAAATTTCAAGTTTTTTTGTCATTTCTTGAATGGAAAATGTTGGAGAAAAGAAGTAGTATAATGGGACATTTGCAAATATGAGTAATAAATGGAGACGTAGACGAGCTAGTAAAGATCCTTAGACAGAAAATTGAGCAACCGAATTAAAAGTAAGTAAGCGTAAATTAGTGAGAGGCGTCTTTCGGTCTCCGGCTTCGTAAAGGCAACGTTGCATTTTAGTAGTCTATTTTAAAGAATTTTTGTTAAAATTTAAAAACCCGTATTTTAAGATCGCATTAGGTAACTGTATGGCGTAACTGGAATGACAAATCGATGGCGTAGGCCGGACAGACAAGGAATAGCAGAGAAACAATTGAAATCCAAGATGGCGACCGATTTTATAAAAAGAAGTATGGTTGGTGAACATGTATGTTCCTAGCGTTATTTTGTCATTATTTTCGGAAATTTTTAATTGTAATGTTTCCGGAAATTATAGGATGATTTGCTTTTGGTGATCTTAAGGCTTAGGTCAATGTTATCAAACATAAATCACGTCGAAAATGGAATTTGGTGGTGACATCATCACAAAGTCCTGAAGCATACTCAATAAAAATTGTGCAAAACAAGGCACAGTAACATTACAACTGACACATTCGTAATAATTTAGTCACGAGGCAAAAATGTGAACATTTATATTGTATGGCAATTGTTAACTTTAAATATAGGGAAGAGTACGGTTATTATATATATATATATATATATATATATATATATATATATTTTTTTTTTTCCAGTGCAGTTATCTTCGCAAGACACAGAAAGCTTTCCTTTAACCCGAAGGATATAAAATATGTTAATTTGATAGAATTGGTTTCAATAAACCAGTCATCTAGACATTAACTAATTATTTGTAAACTTAGTAAGTTTGGAACCTTTAAAAGTATCAAAAATGCAATAAATTTTAGACTAATAGGTTTAAAGCTGTTTTCGTGTTAAAAGGTGCCGACGGGCAGAGGTTTTTCTAGGGACTCTCAGGTTTACCAACCCCTTAACTTTGACGCAGCTCCTTGATCACCTCACATACCCTCTGCTGTAATGTGCAAACCAAATCTCACTATAAAAAAATTAACCAATCAAAACAATTTGCTGGTTGTAAAAAAGTCAGATTTTCTTACGTACTAATTTACGCACACTTCCTGGAAAGAAGGTTCTTTACGAATCGAAACAGGCACAACTATTTTTAGTACGAAGGAAAGAGCGAGTTTAATTTAAAACCTAACATGAATAATTTCAATGTATAAGAATAAACGATACAGTGGGACATCCAAAGCACACATAGGTTACTAATTCTATGTTCCGAACCAAAATAGTACTTATCATATATTGCTAGCATTGTCAAAAATATAGTGAGCTGCTAAACATAATAAACACTTTCGTGTATTCGAACATATGAAAGTGTAATCTACAATACTTCACTTAACGCAAACATTTAGATTTTTTTTTTTTTGCTTTTTTACATGCTTTTAGTTTGATAACTTTATTCTGACTGTAATTTAAGTCGTGTTAATGGAGAATTCTTGCCTTGACTCTTGAACGCTACTGGACATAGATATACCCGTACAAGAGAGAAACCGATAAATTACACACCGAGGTAACTGGTACGCAGACCAAACATTGTACGAATTATCTTCAGCAAACAATTACTTCACTCTTCGCCGTTAGTCCTAACTACACAGTAAAAAAAAATTGTACATTTACAAGGAAACTCTTGTATCATAATATCAGAACATTATCAGTCAGATAATAAAAGTAAGATGTCAGAAACCTTTTCAAAGTGGTTACAAATATCGTAAACAACTTTGGGAACTAGTAAAATAATGATAATGAGCAGATTTTTTCGAATTGAAACAAAATAAGCCTAGGAGACCTTTCACATTTTACAAAACATTTCGTACTTTCACAAAAATTTTTTTTGGAAACTAGTTTCCAAAAAAAAATTTCGTAACACTACAAGCAATTATTGTAAAATGAACAAGATATTAGCTGTAAATATACAAAATTTGTTTGTAGATTTACATACATGTTTGTAAATATACAAAGAAATTTGTAAATGTATAACAATTCTGTAAATTTTACAAAATATGTTCGTACTGTTACAAAAAACTTTTTTTGGAAACTGGTTTCCAAAAAAAAAAAAAACCTTTTTGTAAAAGTACAAAATCTATTTTTTTACTGTGTAATAAAAGTAACAAACCAAACGTAAAAAGCTATCATGTCAAAGAGCTATCCCGCAATGTTTTGGAAGAAGATATACTCCACACCACGCACACACGAGAAGGACATTTAGAACCTCGCCATCTTACTCCTAGAACCTTAAATAGACTCACCAGGTAGCACAGCATCACGAACAAAGACGCAGTGCAGTTGCAGAGATGCTTCAAGCAGATCCAGGAACGTGACCTCGCAACATCGCGCCGAGGCGGCAAGTAAACTGGTTTCCTACCTGCGTCTCCGGCTGAGGCACAGCTGCAGCCCAAACGACCCGAAGCCTTCACCTGGCAGTATTTAGCCAATCTCCAATCCCTGTTACAGTTATTCAGCAGTGATACTTTACACTCTTTCTTTTTATCGAGTTATGCAAATTAAAAACAGCCGTTGCATCACATTAATATGCCATTTCCAAATTATTGTTTTACATTTGCATTTTTTTGTAGAGTACCGACGCAGACATAATTTCAACAATTTCGATTTGTACTACTCAACCCCGCAGCAGACGAAGTGAAATTTTCTGCTTGTCACGTATCATTATACGCATTTTCTTTAAAGATGGAATGGTACTATGACTAAACTAAACACTTGGCTTCGTGACACCATTATTTTATAAACATACCAATAACGTTATGCATAAAACGTTATTTTGTGTACTTTCTGTGATTATTTACTACGTTTTTTTGTTTATCACTGTAGTTTGACCGTATTTGTATTCAGCTTCCAAAACCTTGTCATGTCTGTATGTTCATATCTTCTAAGCATCTCGGATTTTAGTTTGTAGGTTCGATATTCAACATTTATTTAAAGTGTGGATGGTCTTAAGGAAGAAAGTATTTTTACTGAGCAGATGTACTTGTACATAAACAGCTGAAAATTGTGTCTTAAGGTTGATGTTGGTATTTTTATTTATGTCATAAACAATACCAATAATGAGCAATTATATTTATATTCATAACAGTTTTTTAAGGTGGTGTATTAATAGTTCTAAAAAAATATATATGTTATTTTTTTTACCTGCGTTAGTGAAGGCACCTAGTGTAACGTATAATTATCGTTGAAATATAAGTAGCATTTTTATATTCATTACGCTTTATATTTTTACTTCTGTCGCCATATCTGATAAGCTTGAATTATTAATTGGCTATTAAAGGGCATAAACGTATGTTTTGTAAAAAAATGAGTGTTTTATTAACAAAATAATTCTAAAATTATTTCTTAAAAATGAAATAAACAAAAACAGATATTATTTCATTCAAAAATTTCCATTCTGTATTGAAATTTTCCTTATCCTAATACAGAAAATAGTTTTCTTTAAACGATTACTGGAAAGATTGCCGGATAGGTTACGCTACTGAAAACGTTGGTTACGAAAGGAAATTTTTATTTTAAATTGCTGTCCACATAAATAAACCATTGACGGAACATGATTTTGTCATTATAATAATGAATCCTTCTAAATCGTTAACATACTTCACTCAAATCATTACAAACACACAAATGTAGCTACAGGAATAAAGTAATCTGCATTATATTGAAGTAAAACAGTTACATAAATTTTTAAGGTATGTTTAAAATCTGACACGAATGCTATTTGAATTGTAATACTAAATTACGGAAAAAAAAAGACTGGCAATTTCTTTTTAGTAAAGAAAGTGTTTATTTGGTTTATTTCATATTCTAATAAAAAACTCTGACTTAACAATTCATTTCGTAATAACAATGCGCGACATAATTTTTTTGGGGAAATATAATTACAAATAATGAAACAACTTGGACCGAGATAAAATAATTTATTTAGTCCTCGACACGTAATTTACTTAGCCAAGCATGAATTAGCTACGAACAGTCTGGCACATATTGATCTAAATCGGTAGATATAAATTGTACACAACTTTTTGTTTACAAATTAGTACATTTTTGAACATGTACTTAATTAATTTATTACACATATTCTTATGCTATACTTCTCAAAAATTTTAAGAAAATGAGGCACTAAATATAAGGAATAAACCTATTTAACTGAAATAAATAAATAGTGTAGCCAGCACTGCATTGCTAATGAATGTTAAGTATAGAAACTAATTAGGGGATGCGTAGAAACAACTGCCCGTAGTATTTTGGCGTGACGCTTCATTGAAACTGCTTACGAACGCCTATTTTGAAGTTATCGTAGAATTTCTCTGAAATGAAAAACATATACGTGATAATTACAGAAACCCAACTTAGTTGTCAGCACTCTGGGTTGTCAAATAATTAAAAGTAAATTTTTATTACGTTCATTTTATAAAGTAAGGCAAACGTCACTCACAAATACTAAGATAGTGATCGATACAAAATGTAATTCATTCTAAAGTCCTTCCGCTTTGAGTTTGAAGGTCATTTTTATTCGGTCTTCAAACGCATAACTAAAAAATTAGCAAAGTGTATCACTCCAAGTACTGATCATTGAGTAAAGAGAGTTGTAGGTTTTGTCCAAGCCTTGTCAGGGCAACGCTACTGCTTCCCATCCAGTAGTCATGGTGTAAGTTATCATCACACTCGCAAAATATAAATAAAAAAATCGTTATATTCTTTTACGAAATGAGTTTTGGGAATACTAAAATTATTTGTTCAAAGTTAGTAGCTGTGGGCACGAAAACCGGGTGAAGAGTGCGTGGTAGATAAATAAACGCTGAAAACATCAATTTATTACTACGCCTTTTCGAAAAAAATAAAAATAAAAATATGGATAAAACACTCAAAGACAACCCTAGATATTGGTAATTGCCAACTTTATGAGTAAATATTTATCCAGAATTACTAATTCGTTACGCGCGATCCCTTCTTAGTGCTCGCCTTCGACCTGAGGGGAACCCACACAAAAATTTCCACGATTCTAGGTCCAGTGGTTTAGGCTGCAGTTTGATATGTCAGTCAGTCAGTCAGTCAGTCCAACACTGTTCACACACACACATATATATTTATTTATATTTATATGTACGTATATGTGTGTGTGTCTATGTAAACTTTAATATTTTACTTTACATTGCATAAACTTCCAGTAAGTGAACATAATTATCAAAACATTCATTATACGTAATGCCTTTAAAAAGAAAATTTTAGAGTACGTGTATTTTACTGAAATGTGCATTTCAATTTACACTGCAATGTCCAAGAAATATTAAAGGTATACTTATACGGGTTTAATGCATTGTTAAAATATAACTTTTATTTAGTCACCCACAGACGCAGCAACGAAAACCACGGATATCAACAAATAACAATTTATCAGACCAGTCCATGATAGCGATTAAGGAATCAAAACAGTAATTTGGAACAAATTTGTACTATCTTCGAGGTAACATTCCGTCAGTCAATTTTGTTTTTTAAATGTATTTGTTAGTTTCATCAATTAGGATAACTTCATGTTTAACGTATTTACTCAACAACACGAAATCATTCATAATGATTCTTCATTTGGAATCGAAGTAGTTTGTTGGCATAAAACTGCCTCGTCTTGTACAAAGGTACTCCAAGTGATCGTATTTTCTATTTATTAACTATCCTGGGTAAGTGTGTCTGCCTCATCGTCTGTAATATTATGTCTCCTAGACATATTTAGTGTACACACTATTTTTTTACTGCTCCTCTGTTCGTTTATTTGATACTAAATGATTGCATTGTTTTATTTGGTAAACTAAGCAAACAATAGCTATTAAAGGTAATACAGTCCAACAGGAGTAGATATTAGTTTTTACCACCGTATTTTTATATTCTACGACCACCTGAACAACAAAACACTGCTGCTGTGCATGAATTCATATATATATATATATATATATATATATATATATATATATATATATATATATATATTGAAGGACATGTCAGTGAATCAAACCAAGTGATATATCCTACTGTGATTCACTATATATACATTTGTTACCTTACAAGGAAACCCTTTACAGCAGTATTAAATTAGCACCTAGACTTAATAAAAGTGTTACTCTATTTTAAGTAGTAAATTATAATTATAAACCTTATGCGAACATATTGAATAAAATTTAACTAACTGGATGAACGATATTGAATATCTACTTCAGTATTATGGCATAATTCTTAGTATAATTTAACCGTTTTTATATTATGAAAGATAGGTTTTCAAAATAAAACGTATTGTTCAATACAAAATACCGAAAAAAAAATCGAACTAGAAATCAGAGGAAAAATAAAGAAATCATTTCTTAATGTACATAATAGTAAATCCAGATTAACAATTACACATGTATGTGCATTTTTAATTTTTTTAATAATTCACTCTAATTTAACAGTAACTACTTCTAACAATTCAACTAACTACTCGTTTGGAAAAAAATTTTAAGAGACCTTGTAACTACGTGAGTTAAATAATTACAAAACTTCTATAAAGAAGAATTTAAAATTTTAGAATCTTACGTCTGGGTGCTGCAATTAGTAAGAGCCAGATAACATTTAACATAATTCTCCTCTTACGTTAAATGGTTTCTGGCTGAGTTGACACTATTGCTAAGTTGCAAGAATGTTATGTTAACTTTTTATATTTTATGTTTCACAAATACTAAAGATAAATAAATTTTCATTTTATCATTTCGGTGTTTCAGTAGCTACAGTTCCTTAAGAATTGTTGGTCAATAAATAATTCGTGTGCTTTGAGTCTTATCTACATACGGAAATACAACATAATGTAGTAAATTAATTTCAATAACTTGTTTATTACGTAACGGCAGTATTATTCACATTTAAAGTGATTACATATTTTACAGAAATGTACGATTTGATATTTAACTACACAACGTGAAAAATTAGAGTTATTAGAATTTTATGATTTATTCTAAGTAACATTAAAATTATGCGCTTAAATTATGAAAAAATATGTATATTTAGATAAATGTATGGGTACATAAATCAGTAAATGTGGCAAAAATTAGTGTAGCAATTTAAGTACTTAGCATACGAATCATAAGTATACTAAGGCGCTAATATTCGCATGACTAGTTTTTGTTACCACTACAATAAGGAAACCTGACTTTACTTATAACTTATACGTATATTTAATTTTCACTTACATAAAGCTTGGAGCGTCCAGGTCCCTCTTTGGTTTAAAATTGTTTAAGGTGGACTACAAAGCAAGTTTTCTGATTTATTGGCCATAAAATCCTAGTAAATTGAGCAAGCTGATCGTATTTTATGTTTTTGGGCCGTGAGAACCATATTTTGCAAATTTGCAACAGCAAGAAATGTATAAAATTAGTATGTAACTGTCAACGTAGCACTATATTTTACTAATGTGTGTGCTAATTGGTTATTGATTTATATTTTCGAAACATAAATCTCAGACAGTTATTAGTTAAGTGTTGTAAACGTTGAAGATGTGTTATCATGTCAATAAAACGAGTTACAAATCATTTTAAATTACTCTAAAATTGTTGCTGTTTTTATGCGTTGACCTGAAAATTTAAATATTATTTCCAAAGCAGATTTGCAAATAAACGCTAGTTGGTTAATATACACAATGTTTCTAAATTCTACTATCAAACTTTGGCAGCTAATACCTAATGAAACGTGAAGCAAAAAAAAACATGTAGAACACCGAGTACTTAAGCCGAATAGCACGGGAGCAATAAGTCCTTGAAAATTTAAATTAGAAACAGTTTTTTCTCGAAAAATCGGAAACCATATGCGATGACAGGACAATATACCCAGAACAGCGTTTTATGTTATCGAGATCTGTAACCCCACAGCAAATGCTCGTTCTAGCATTCCGCCATTTGTATGTCGTCAAACTTTTGGACGGTATTGATATGGAAGTATTTGAGGACGAATACTAGGCGAGCATGACATGCATAACAAAGAAGGTCCTCTTGTTACAAGTATGTAGGAGACGCCATTTTCGTTCACAACGATCATCAAGACCGTATGCTATGTGCGGCGGTACAGTGCATTATGGCATTCGTCTGCCATGTTGAAGTGACACGAAATATACCAACATATGACAAACAATTATGACAAAGTATTTTATCCTGTAATGTTTGATTTAACCGTAGTGAAGACGTGTTATCCTGAGGTATGATTTACTTTATTTTAGAAACGCGAGGAAATGTGTCAGGATTTTACTACGTATGTGGAAAACAAATAAAACCTCGTATAAACATGACGACGGCTATTGTTTTAAGGGCTTGTTCCCGAGTTTTCTTCATACTGGTGCTAATAACTCAAATATTTTTTAACCAAAAGTTTTGAAAAAATTTTAGTCAATGTGCAATCACACGATGCTTGATTCTGTGTACGTGTTTTTTTAATAATGTACCATTCGCCAGCAAAAAAATAATTTCCTTCATTTTTGCTTATTTTCACGACGAAAAACGTGGTACTTTGGATAATGAAATCTAAAAAACAGTTCAGTATAATTCTACAAAAAAATTCCGCTGCAAATTATAACATATAAGTTTCAAAACTGTGCAGCGAATTTTTGATATGAGCATTAGGTACCAATAAAAAAAATGTTTTCGAAATCACTGCAAAACTCCGTAACATGGCCTTAAGAGGGGTTATCAAGAGCACCTTAGTGTTTAAGTGAAGTTAAGCAATGTTGAATGTCCTCAAGAAACCTGTTGTGTGTTTAAAACCCGGCAGGTAGGCAACTAGTACAGCACCCATGAAATGATGGTTGTGTATGTCGACAGGACAAGGTTCCAGAGAGTGGTATTAAATATTTGTCACTTACGTAGTAAAATCATGAAACATTTCCTCGTGTTTCTAAATTCAAGATTATCATATATCAGGATAACACGTCTTCACTACTGTTAAATCAAGCATTACAGGATCAAATACTTCGTCGTAATTGTTTGTCATATGTTGGTAGATTTCGTGTCACTTCAACCTGGCAGACGAATGCCATAATGCACTGTACCGCCGTACTAGCATACGGTTTTGATGATCCTTGTGAACGAAAATGGCGTCTCCTACACACTTGCAACAAGGGTACCTTTTTTGTTATGCATGTCATGCTCGCCAAGTATTCGTCCTCAAATACATCCATATCTAGACAGTGCAAACGTTTGACGATATACAAGGGTGGTCATAATATTTTAGAGCGAATCCAGACGAGTGGTCACCGATTCGAAAAAGCATCTCATCAACTTGAGAACCTTTAAGCACAGCATGAAGATTGCTAGAAATCTTCAGTAAACAGCACGGATACTGTCATTCCTTAGTTTCTTCCAGTTTTTTTACGGTCCTATTCAGTACCTCAGATACTTCCTTGTTTATTTAGATGCCCTCATCTCATACACACAATAATCCAACAGCCCCGCTTAACTTTGACCATGTAATTTTGTTTGATATTGTTGCACATAAGAGTTTATTCATGCTTGAGGCTGAAGAATGGCTTGAATGCAGCGTGTGCTGTTTCATAGGTGGTTCGGGATAAAGTCAGCACTAAAAAAATACCTGCTAAATATCTGTTTTAAGCCAATTCATATATTTCCATGCGTAACGGCAAACGACGGGAAATGTCTAACCTCTCTGGACACGTCACTTGGTGTTTGGGCGTGTAAGATAAATTGTGCAATCGGTAGGAACCTTTAAAATTTAATAAAAAAAAGTGTATATTTATTATGCAAAATACATGTATGTTAATTTCGGCTAATTTTATTTCAGTATTGTTTTATTTAAATATGAAAATATACCGAACTATATCGTTTATTTTTGCTGCTAACAATTCAAGCACCAATGCATTTATAGGTAATATTATATTTTTCAAATATTAAAATTTAATTTCTCACTTTTTCCTAAACGACCTGTACCTACCACCAGCAATGTTGGAGAGGTCACAGATAATGATACAGCTGGTGCATGACCGCGATTGCTTCACATCTTAATAAGGAATAGCTTAGTTTAAAGTGTATTATAAGCGTGTCCAGGAACATAAAATAAAAATTTGTGCGTATTTTGCCTGCAGTTTTGCTTCTTAAGTCGACAACTGTAAACTATCCCATATGCCCTTATTTATATTTTTATGCTATGTCTGTATACGAATAATGCCTCAAATTATCCGGTTTTATTCAAATTACGGACCCCAGAATTTATTCAGAACTTTACGTCTGTCAAAAATAACCTATATTCATACTTGCTTTTACCTCTTAATTGATATTCATGTTCTATAAAACTAAAACTCTGCATTTAAATGTTTCATTTGGTTGGTTCTTGGTTTGTTTTGCAAAAATTCAAATTGCCTTTACCTCACCTACTGGAGGACGCCTACCTCTTTAGCACGTTAAAGGCTCAAATGTGAACGGCTGATAACTAAGACACGTATGCGAGCGTAGTGCTTCAAGTTTTGCGCAAAGTAAAGCAGCGCATTATTTTATCGTTAAAAAGCTAAACGCGAAAATAATGTTCGAAATCTATTCGAAATTTTCTAATAATATGCGTAATATTTTGTTATTACTGTTCAAAAGTATCCTTTAAATTCGGTTTTGGATTCAATTTTTTAACTGTGTTTGATGCAATCAGAATTTTTCCTTCATGTATTTATTTCAGTAAATGCTGTTTATGTTACCAACCCGTCCTGGGATAGGTTGGCATTTATGCTGCTTGGTTTAACTATTTACATTCCAATTGGCGCGTAAGTTAACACCATCGTGGTCGAGTAGGGACACGCTAATATCAAAATAAAAATCTCGGTCAGGAACACTTAACACAAAAACCTTGCTAAGTGCCAACATTCCTCGCGACAAACCAGTGTCCCTATATAAAATTAATGCAAATTATTGTGCGTAAAACAGTTGATGTACTCTATATTATGTAAACGGTATTGACGTTTTGAATCACGTTTTTTTTTTTTTTAAGTTTACTGGTCAACATCATTTGGGATTCGACCGTTAAGGGGGCTGTTCACCTCAGTTTTGAACATCTTTTATTATTTTTATATTTGTACCAGATAATTTTTTTCTTATTTAAGACATACATTTTGACTAAATCTTCCTTTTAGTAAATTTTGTATCCCTTATAGTTTTTGCGTAATGAGTCATAAACGTGAAAATTTGCACTTTGCGGTATTATGCACTCCACTAAAACCAACCGACATGCCAAACCGAAAAAAATCACAGTGCATAACAATGTTGTAGGCTATGATTTGACACACATAAAAATTATTTAGCTTTGTATTTTTTAAGCATTGTAGAAATTTTTTAACTTTAATTTCAAAATTCAGCATTTTTATTAAATACAAAAATATTTAATTTTTTTAATTTTATATATGTAAAATTATAGCATACAACATTCTTATGCGTTGTGAATTTTTCCGGTTTGGTATGTCAGTTGTTTTAAGTGGAGTGCATTAAACTGTAAAGTGCAAATTTTGATGTTTACGACTCATTACGATAAAATTATAAGAGATACAAACATTTCATAAGAGGAAGTTTAAATCACAATTTAGGTCTAAAATTAGAAACTAATATCTGGTACAAATATGAAACTAAGAAAAGATGTTGAAAACTGAAGTGAACCACGCTCTCTTAAATGGAGTACCGTGATAATACATATTTTTAAAAAGATATTTAAGTATTACAGTTGTTTAGGAAGATTTTCCCCATCAAACAAGGAGCATAGTCGGGTATGTACCAGTCTATGATGCGAGAGGTCACTGAAAGAAATCTTTTGTAGGACGTATTTCCTTCACAATTATTCTGTAGTTACTACAAAATATTTTTGTGATTGCCACAATATTTAAGTGGTAACAGTAATTTGTTTTTTGGAGGTAACCACAAAATAAATTTTGCAGGGTGAATACTCGCAAAATATTTAGTTGCTGCCTCTAATTTTTTTCCCCCGTGGTACTGTGTTTGACAACTGTCTCAGGCATGGATTTTCCGTTGTCCCTTCACATCAATTCAGCCTCATCGGTTATAAATACATCTTTGTTAAAGAGAAGTAAGCCACCCTCACCTTCTAGCAACAAGAGCAGGTAGCTTCCATTCGCTGAATATATATCGTATCCTTGTGAACACCGCGTTGCCTGAGATAAGACTAACGGGGCTCGCCTCGTTGCCATAAAATCAAACTGCAGCGTGTTTGAAGAACACGTTTTCCATCGAAACTAATACACGTGTGTTCACGCCGTTTCTCTACGAAAAGAACACACACTTCAGACGACTGCCCTTAAGTACTTTCAAGACAACACACGTATCAGAAATCCCCTTTTAGGGCACGCCAAAATGTGTTAAAACGAGGTTTTCAGGCTGCTATAGCGGAAAATATACTAGCCGAATACACGTGAAACCACTTAAGGGTAGTGCATTGGACTTTAGTAAAGTGATTTCGTAAATAAAACAATAGGGTCACCACTTAAAGTCCCATAGGAAATTTGTTTCTTCGCGAAGTCTGCATGCCTTAAGCGTAGAGGCGACGCAACGTTGTATGGCCCATACGACGTCGCCCTTAGCACCATACCTCACTCACACAAACACATGTGCCACGAGGCGGGCCCCTTAACATATTGCGATTACGTTTTTGTTAGACAAAAGTTCTGCTGAAACTGCAAATTTATTTTTATTACAATTTTTTCTTGAATTTCTAAATTTAATACAACTTTTAAATTCCCTGAATAAATAATATAGAACAATATATATATATTTGGGCTAAAATAGCTGTGTGATTTTTTTATGAATCTTATCTGGTTGCAAGAATTAGACCATTTTACCTAACTTGTTCACATAGTATTCGAATGACTTTATTAGGTGTAGATAAAACGAAGATTCAATACACCATTCGAAATACCTACTTTGATACAAGAAAGTCGAGAAGTATTTAACAGCCAGTACGCCTACATTCCAGTGATACGTATTTCGTTCCCACCCGGAATGTTTCGGTTACTCCAACACTGTAATGTGAGAGGACGCTGGACTGAACATTTTTGTTGTTTGATACATTTTTATATTTCCACGAGATGTGGTTTGTTATGTATACGTACATTGTGATTATTTTACACTGCATTAAACAATTTTTAACTTCCATAGTTTGGTTTTAATTGGGATGTAAAACTCCGAATTTTCGTAAAACGGTTTAATGCTTTGAAGGAAAACCAATTGATTTACCAAACTGTAATGATTCACACTTAATAACGATGTTGTAGGCTACGAGGTCTCATATGCAAAACAAATTATTACATATTTATGTATTTAAATATTCTTGAAATTTTTAATTTTAATAAATTTATTTATGTAAAAATATTAAATGGCTGTTTTAAATGGGAAACATTGTACCCTACAACATCGTTATTCAATGTGAATTTTTCCTGTTCGTTAAATAAGTTTTCCTTTAAAGCGTAAAACATTTTTATGAAAATTTGTACTTCGAAATGTTATTATAAAATAAAACTATGCATGCTAAACAAATTGTTTCTAATAGTAAAATTTATGACGATATATGTCAACAAAGCAAGTCATATCTCGTACAAATATAAAACTTACTACAACAATAACATTTTTCTAAGGTAGAAGATAAGTGAAGGGCAACACAACAGCTATACCTTAGCCAGAATTCCTACCAAGAATTTTAAACCAATCAGTATAATGCAGCAAACGTTGTTATTAACCAGCAGATTTTATTCGTTACTGCCTTTCTCTCGTCCTCTCAATTAACTAACTTATGTTCTATGCTAACTTTATTTCATCCTCAAAACTAACTAAGATCTTGCCACTAGGCGCTGACCGAAATCTCCGCAATACAGTTTTAAACTTGACACTTTTTGGCTTGCGTCGTGAATTCACCAAAACCATGCTTTAAATAGCAAACCGGTTTGTTTATTGCTAGCATTCCCGTGAGAACCGGATTAACAGACTTTGCCAGGTGCGGAATTCGGCCCACGGACGACAACGTCTCGAACTAATGGTAGTCAAGTACAACCCAACGAGAGGACATGTTGAACTATGTAGTAGGTGTTTACATATGCAACTAACGATCGAGTTATGTTTCAGAATGTGAAGTTTAAACAGTCTTGGAGGTCAAAATATTCTCTTCCTCATTTAGGATGAGCCATTACTAATATTTACATGATTCATACAGCTATGTCAAACAATCAGATCTCAACATGATTCGGACAGCTACGTTAAAAAAAAACAGATCTCAGTAGATATTGTTTAGATATTGTAATTAAAATTAAGCATTAAATAAGTCATAATGATCTGAGCGAATACATTTCGTATCCCGAGCAAGAAAAGATAGCAAATAATTTTCCTTGTTGATAGCCAAAATATCTTCATATTTTCATCATATTTTGGCCTATTATGTCCATGTTGTTTTTACGCCATTACCGTATGTACAATGAACTAATCAACGTTCGCTCGGAAACTAATACAAATATAGACACCTCTTGTAAAACCGCATTTCTTATGTGTTTGTCTTGCACGCCATTAACTATATATTTTTTTTTCAGGAATGTATTTACTTTTATTATTAGAGAGGTGTTCTAAGGAAAATTTTTATTTTTTAATGTTCGGTCCAAAATTATAAACAAATTTGCAACGAGTTCCAAGAAATAATTATACGCTGCATTTATGGTAATATTACCTAAGAAGTAAGTATTTGTAAAAAGATAACTTTACATTTCTTAGAAAAGGAAGGCGACATCAAGTAGTTAATTAGGCGTATGTTTACTCTTCTCGGAGCTGGAGTTGACCCGTGAATGCAGGAGCATAGTATGATAAAAGTATAGTTCAAATAACTTCCAGCGTTGATCGTTTATTTTTGCACTTTTTTTCAGCAGAACACAGCGGTAATCGTGATTTGCAAAATTTGTGGTTAGTTAAAAATCCAAATACTATGTTTTTCACGATTGTGTAAAATTTCTTCTACTGTCGGTAAAATTATAAATAATTATTCCCCTGGATATTTTCTACCAATATATGTAAAAGTTTTCACGACTCGCGTCTGTACAAGTTATCGCGTGACATAATCATAGCGTAAATTTTTCATCAATCTTTAATTTTATATTAACCTTTGTTATCGCACATGTATGTATAGCCCTGTGTTATTTATATTCAACGGACTTTAAATTCTTAAAATACTGAGCATATCATAGTAAAATTACGTTGAATACCGTCAGAAAACCTCATGACGTCACATATTTTCAAAACATTAACTCAACATAGATCAACGATATTAAGATAACGATATCATATTTACTTTAAATGAGTACCAATAAGAAGGAACATTGGACAATCGTCCTCTGATGCTTAACGTGGTCACGAGCAGTTAAAATTTTCAGTATTAGTAAAAACAAAATGTGGTAAAGCAAGATAAAAATATAATTAATAAATACAGTCGCTGTACATAGTAATGCGTGTGTTTCGATTCAGATGAAATCCTGATTGTTTATTTTATATATACTGTGATAAAGAAATATTCATATTGCTGCCACTGTGTAAATATGAACATGTCGTGAACATAATTATTTAAAGAAACTTTACCCTGATAAGAATACCGAATTTGATGAAATTTCTAATAGTCAGCCATCAGATATATCGTGCATCAAATATGCTAAAGTTACTTCTATTCAGAGAATATAAATATGGCACGAATAAAAAGCTCAAAATTGTCAACCTTTCTAGCTACTAAATGTGTACTAAGTTTGATAGAATGCTATTTAAGTTATTCCACAGATGTTTCTTGAGATCATAAATGTTCTCGTGGCCGATTTACTATTACAAAATACTTAAACATTATATCAGTTGACTAAGAACTATATGCGTAGTGAATTTGATTACA
The DNA here is from genome assembly GCA_003012365.1 of Medauroidea extradentata. NCBI lineage: Eukaryota > Metazoa > Arthropoda > Insecta > Phasmatodea > Phasmatidae > Medauroidea > Medauroidea extradentata. Next base: position 27,018 of record PNEQ01079981.1, on the reverse strand, counting down.
TATGCAAAATGGTTCCATTTAATATCTAGTTTGACTATAACTGTTCTGATAGCCGCCATTTTGAATCTATTAACATGGTATGAATAAAAAAATAAAGGGAAATTCATCTTATTAAGTTCTATCTGTACTTTATATGCACTGTGACTAATTAAATTACGTAAAATATTCTTTAGATAAGAGTTGTAAATACGTGTTAAAATGGCCACGGTGTAAAAAATACTAACGGAGCATGAAACAAAATGAAAACATCTAGTAATCGTGCTAACTATTGTTATGTACCGACTTCTATGTAGTTTTACATATCGGCTAGATAGATTTCTTGTGTGATCAGAATATTGTCAACTAGCCTCCAATTGAAAATAGGAACACAACACGACCAAAAAATAATAATAAAAGTCAAGCCACATTAATATGTGCTAATTATGTACCGAGATTGATTAAATTCTGATAAAACCGTTTCTCCGCAATATCGTCTAACTAAATAACTTTTTCACTGTAGCCACTTTTACAGTAGGAACACGGCATGAACAAAAATAAAAAAGTAATATCTATTTACAAATAACTCAATGGGTACCAAGAATTTTTTTACGTTCTAAAAAATGGCTTTTCATAATTGTCGTTTGCAAAACATTTACATGTGGGGACACGATCTAAACCAAATGCATAAACGTCAAGTCATATTAGTAAGTACAACATGTGTACGAATTCTGATGAATTTCTGTACAAGAAGTCAAATTTTCAAAGACAAACTCGCGCGCACACACAGACACACACGCAGATACACAGACAGGAACGTGATCTATAAGCCTATATTTCCCTCCGAAAAAAAAAAAAAAAAAAAAAAAGCTTAAAATCCTAAAGCATACATGCGACCTTTCGGAATAGTTTTTATGTTTACTTAATATTTCTCAAAAAATATATCTGCAAAAGCTAATTCAAGTATTCCAGTTGATTAACGTTAGGAAAGTAGTATTCAACGATCATTACTCCAAAATTCAGTCGTGCTTACTTTTTTTTATGATTTTAATGGCCAACAGGACTAGGTGATATGAAAGGAAAATTTTACGAAACAAGTACAGCACATCTCATATTTATGTATTGTTCCTATAGTCGTCCAAAACGAAAATTCTCGTTATCTCTAATAAGCTACAAGTTACAATTTACTTTAAGCATATAATTTAAAAATTTTGTAGTATGTATAAAATATAAAAATATATATTATTTAGGCAGGTTTGTAAATGTTAGTAAACAAATTCGTGCCGCAGTCTGTGTGCTCTATAAATAAAATCTGTTGAGTGTAAAAATATTTTATAATTGATATTCAACAATTTTAATTTTAAAAATAACTTTTAGTTGTATTACTTTGTCGAATTTTGTGAAAACTTGTAGACATTATTCATTTACTCGTAAAAGTTGTATTATATATATTTACACATCGACATAAATTTACAGAATAATTTGGCCTTGTTAGTGTCACATTGAAAATATAAATTAGGATAATCTTAGATATGTTATACGTAGGGCCACGATTTTGTCGCGAAATGATTCTTGCCTCACTTTGTTTCAGTGACTCACGTGCACATCAGCAGGTTTGCTTCATGGTTATTGGCAGCGTGTCTTTGTTCAGACACGTTTCTCATTTGACTGCACCAATCAGAATAAGATTATTTTTACTCCGTGCGTCTGTAATTTGCCGAGGTAAGTGAGTGTAAAATCATCCTATCACAGATGATGTAGAAGGATGTAGCAGGATGTGTGCACATGACGCATTGAAACCAAATTTTGCAAAAATCTTTTCGCCAAAAAATCGTGGCTCTGTTTATATGTGACTCACTCGAAATTTAATTGTATTTATTACCAGACGAATGCGTTAATTTGGACACGCCAAAAATTTATTAACCGAAGAATGTTATTCTATGTCATAGGAGACTGTCAAGATCGTAACTGGCATTATCTTGCTCCCAGCCATGACGTCAGAATGCGTACGAGCGCTGACGTATTAGATTAACCAGTGTTTCAAAGGTAAACCATGGACGTATTAGTCTTTGAGCAAATTTGAAGCAGGCCAACATTCGACGTTTAAAGACAAGGATAGAGCTAGTGGTGGCAAAAACATGTAAACATAGCATTGAGCTGAATGAAAATGTTTTAGTTTTTTGTTAACTACACATTATGGTGAAAGTTTGTGCAGCTCTTGGCTTTACAAACAGATTCGATCGTTGCGAAGAATTATTTTTGTACAGGTAAGAAACTTTTATTTTAATTCATCAAGTTTATAAAGTACATACACACAGTGAGAGCTAATTCGGTTTTTCAAATATTTGAGAAGCAATTGTAAACTGTTGTGTACGATCAAATAGAGAATTTGCGTGAATTTTTGTAAAAAAAAGTTACGTAATTACATTGCTTTCTGCTATTGTTTTGCCATCCAAAATATGGCGACTCGTGAAAAATAACGTCCTGCGCATGCGCAGTTCGAAAATGTTTGAAAATGATCGGCTTCACACGATTACCATTGAAATGTACGGCAGATGCCACTCCATAGACTAATACCTCCATGAGGTAAACGCGTTTTGTTAGACTTCATAGAGTCTTTGGTAGACTTCATAGAGTCGTAAACCCGTCAGAACTGAAGTACGTTGTTATTCGTTGTTCGTGACGGTCTCTCCTGTAGGCAGTGAGCGAGTTGATTGACAACCTCGGACGTGATACTTGCGAATATCTTCCATTTCACGTGTTATGGAATATTAGTGCACAAAGTGAATCTGACATTGATTTCACTACTTGCATAAACGTAATCAGTGTCATGACTGATTTCATAATTTGCATCATGTAATTTCTGGCTCTAATAATCTTAGTCTGTGTTTCATTTGTTTTTGCTCTGAACCCTCTACTTTTCTATCAAGTCAACTGGCAACTAATTTTTAAAATATTACCAATCCGAAGGTAAAATTACCAAATGAAATTATTTGGATCTGTGAGTCTGTGTGTGACTATGCGTGTTTTTCTTTCCGTATAAGTTAGTATGTTCCCTAAAACGTTTTACACGTGGACTGAATTTCATAAAATTCTGCACACATGTAGGACTTCGTAATGTGAAATAAATGTAACGTATTTTGTAAGTCATGTCTATGATTATTCAACATTTACGCCCATTGAACATTTAAATATCACATTTGATAAGTAAAGAATACATTTTTCCGAACTTTACTAATATCGTTATACAGAATTAATTTTTTTTTTTGCTAATTAAAGCCTCGCTTGGTATTTTTATTGTAATTCAAAAATTAATATTTAAATTCAAAATAATGTTCATTTCGAAGAATCATTACATAAATTTGTTATAAATTTCATAATTTGTTCCTAATGTTTGGCAGCAATAGCTAAATTATCACAAATATTATTATGAAAATAAGCCAAAATTAAGCAAATTAATTTATTGCAAATGGACAGTAATTTACTTTGCAGAACGCCTACATAAAATTGTGTACCGTATGGGTGCTCGTAGGTTTTCAAAGCATTCTGTTACGAAAATTTTGAGTTTTTTTCTCCAACGTGAATAACATGTATTTATCATGACCTCAGTAATGTACCTCAACAATTTCCAATGTTTCTTGACATGAACACACAAAGATATGTTTATGTTTATGATTTTTTTTTTCAGGATATCTGATGAAAATACTGAATGAAATAAAATAAACTTAGACTAGTAATAGAAATAATAATAAATAATGTCTGTAAAATTTGACTGTTTAGCACCCAAGCAGTAATTTAAATAGTAATTATTGTATATCCATAAATATTTATATTTATTCGTGATGTTATCCTCTCTTTCATACTAAACAATTATATATATATATATATATATATATATATATATATATAGAGAGAGAGAGAGAGAGAGAGAGTTATTTTTTGTTACAGATGTAATTTTATTAAATGTTTAAGTTTTTGTCACCCACATTGAGGGAAGTCGGCTTATTATTTCAGTAACAATTTTATGAAAAATTTTGTCTTAGCACTAAAAGCACTAAAAGGCATCTTTTTTCTTAAAGTAGTGAAAAATTCAGTCGTGTAACAGAAAATATCAAAGTAACATTTTCCAACTCTTAATTGTGTAGTAAGTAGAAATACCAGCAACTTGACTACCACGGCGGAAAACCAATTACTGCGATCCATTGGGACGCGTCGCTATTTCAAATCCTTGTGACGCATCGCATTGCAACGCATTACAGAGAAACCAGCTTTAAGAAGACATCATTTCCACATTCCTTTTACAGCGGCAGGTGTAAAGCGTAGTCGAGCAGAAAACCAGTGATATAATAAATTATTAACTCGGCGGAATCCCAGTGGTGGTGATGCTGTTACATGATATAGACCATCCAGCTGACAGTCTGAGCAGCAGTTTCTTTACATAAACTAGAGATTCAATCAGATGGAACTGGCATGTGTGCAGGACCCTAACAGAGTTTCTGTAAAATATTGGCTGTACGCATAGGCTGCCCAACAAGGAGAATAATCTTCATTCCGTGCTAGAATCGTTAAGCAAGTGCTAGTTTCGAAAAGAGACTTTATTCTGTACGTAAGAATTAAATTTCTTGAATTCATAGCACTAATGGAATAAAAGGGTGAAAATAAAAGGAGTATCCCAATAAAACATACTGTTCGATGTCAACGTCTGTCCTTTACCCGCATGAGCAGTGCCGATCTGTCGATGACTGAATCAGGACCACTATAGTGTAGTCAGCTGGAAAGAAAGAACGTGCAGTGCAAGAGGAAATTTGTGTATTCCCCAAAGAAATTTCACTACGTCTTTAGGGTGATAAACGGTCCTGTTTGGTGTTTGAAATCAAATATACCCAGACCATCAAGGCTGACCCTACTAACACACAAAAAATATCAAAGTTAACACGTGAGAGAGCAAGCCAAACAAGTGTGTGTGATAAATGTGAAAGATCTACACGAAAAAAATGAGGACAGCTGAAATTAACACATCTACGGAAAGGCAAATCTTTATGTGTAGTGTACTGTTGGTTTGTCGGTCGTGTTGTCATGGAGTAATGTCTTGAGTTTTGTCAGTTTACTTCTATTAGTATTCGTTTTGTGGGAAGATCAAAGATTTAAATTTGAATTTCAAAGGCAAATTACTCTCTTATTATTACTGTCACGTACAAAATGTCTTATATATTTTCTACTTTATTTTTCACAAGTAATTACCTGCCGGAGTTTATCGGAGTGTTCTGTGAACCTCCTATATACATTTAAATTATTATTTACAGGTTATAGTCAAACACGCGGTAGAAGCTACCGCATATAATGCACAGTTCCTTATAATAACTGGAATAAATTACAATGATTTTTTTTTTAATTTAACACAAAATTTGTTATTGATAAATAAAAAGACGTTACGGGACCATTGAAGGTCTACCCTAGAAATCACTCGAAGTTATAAAGTTGGTTCACTGGTTTAGAACTATACCAAGTTACCTTCATATAGCATACATCCCACCACACATAAAAATAGAACAATTAATTGTGCCTAGATTTCTCAACGTCCGACATTCCACAAAGACAAGTAATATATTTTGATAAACTTGAGAGAGAAGTTAATTTTATATCGCGTTGAAAATTCTCCCATATAAAGCAATATTTCATTATCATAACACACATACAGTACAGAAAGAGAAAGAAAGAGACACTGACATAGGGAGACCAAGAATATGAGAGACACCGAAATCCTTACTCACTGTTGCATGTTCCAGCAGCTATTAACGCAATGTTTGTGAGGTCAGGTCAAAAACATGTACTAGGCCTGACAACCTTGGCATTTTTATTAAAATGAATAATTTATACACTCAATAACACGTTCTTATCAGCAGAGTTATCAATTTAAAAAATCTCTGAATTTATTGTTTTAACAACCCTAAAATTATTTTAAAAAACGTTATGCAGTTTTACTTGAAAATCTTTAATGTGAAAATCCGTTCATTGTATGAAGCAAGGTGTATGCTATTTCTTATTTTTCAGCATTATTTGAGGTAATACTGGTTATATGTTGAGGCTTATTTTTTATGCTGAAGTTGACTAGAGTGGTATTTATTTGTAAGTGTATTTTATTTTAGTTACTGATGTTACTGTTTTCCACAAAGGAATTAAAATTTTTTTGTCTTGCCTGAATTTGAATTGCATCAATTTTAGATTATTAATTTCATAATTAAATTTTCCTTATACCAAGCATAAATATAATCACGCCTACTTTTCCTTGCCCTCATTTCTTCTGTGAGAAAAGTTTTTCAGTGAAATATAGGAAACACTTGCTAAAAAAAGTGCACTAAAATATACTTAACACAAATATGTAAATATTTTTTTTTAATACTGTAAAACCATGATCTGGCCTCTTACGTCACAAGACATGATTTAAAATTATTTATATGCAAGCGAATGGTATCTTTATACACTTATATAGAATATTGCTATTATTTGTGGAACAGTTAAGGTTTCCAAAATTTACACGTGAGAATTAAAACAATAAAATTATTTATTTTTGAGAAAAAGCGGTGACATTTTGAGATATGTTGCTGTCTGTAATCTCTTTTTAACAAAACCTAACCCTGTACCAGATAATAATTAATCGGGAATTTTTTTTTACTAAAACAAACGTTACGTGATTTTTGCATACATCGTGTGTGGTTTATTATCTTCTCTCAGGTAAGTTAGTTCAGGAAATAGATTTGGTGGCGGATTAGGTAACTGGAACCCGCGGTGTTTCCAAAAGAAGGAGCGATACATAATTTTACGTTAAAATATAATAGTTTCGCATGTGTTTTAGAAATAGCAGACGCAGTTGGAGGCAGCATTACACAGTTGTAAACAACTTCGCAGTGCCGTTGCAAAAACAAGTTGGAAGATTTGTTGGTGTGTTGTCATTGCGACTACAGTTCCCTAACGAGTGAAATCGATATAAAATCCATGCGAGCTCAAGGGGACTTGTTGAAAGGGAGTGTGTTACACCAAAGAACTTATATTGCTCGTTTACCAGGTTGTTACTAACTGTTAACGTTATCGTTAGTTAGTTGTTACGAAATTGTTACTCTGCACATCGACTTAGTTAACATTTCGCTATTCGGTCGGAAATTGTAAGTTTAAAAGTGGAGGTGTACCTAGGATATACGTTACTGCATGGAGTGCCTACAATTAATATTACATGTCGGATGTATACGAGCAGTGATATCGTCAGTTCAAACTACAGTAATTCATATTAATGGCACAGTTGTTTCGTAGTTACGGTTACTCTAAATTTTGCATAAAAGTTTCACGTATAATCTAAACGTTAGTTTGTAAAAAAAAAACGTTAAACAATTACTATAAAGTACTTACAACTTTTTTGTGTGAAACTCTTTTTTTCCAATTCTGTTATAATGAAGCGATACTTTCCTCGTTTTACTTGCGTCTGAGATTAGTAGCAAATATTTTAAATTGTAAGTTTGATACCTTTCTCCAATCAGTTGTTTATAATGTGCTAAACAAAAGAAATAAAATATACATATTTGTATAAATTTTAATGTATATTTTACAAAATAAATTTTTATTGAAACTTTTCTCTTATAAAATAAAAGGAGCAAACAGTCTAAGTAATTTCAGGTTTTTTTAAGCAAACATTTACTTTTAAAATTATAAACACAACTAATGTACCTACTGCGTTAATCATGTTTGTACTACTAGTTTTAAATATTGTTGAAGTACTTATAAGAAATAATTCACTACCCAACGTATTGTCACTCTATGGCGATAGCATTTCAACTTTGTTTTATTAATACAAAGCAACGGTTACTGGAAGTAATTTTCATTCAGTTTGTGTGTTGTGATGAAACACCACGTTTTATTCTATTCTCAATACGAACGTTACCTCCACTTATTATAACATTGATAGTCAGCATAATCAGTCAGCATATTTTAACTGTTTTGTTCTAACAGTTTATATTTTAATATCTACATATGATTTTGAATTCTGCCTTTGTAAGCAATAGCAATTACTATCTAATCCCCGTGTACACTTCGTTGATACTGTCAGTTATTTAGAAGCATGTAGCTTAAACACACAAAACTCTAAGAATTGTAATTACATAGTACGTAATATAATTATAATATTTATTGTTCCTCCATTGTTTTTTTTTTTGGCACACTTCTTTGGCATCCGTTCAAGCTTATCAAATGTTTGCAAAAAAAAATGTCACGTAATTCGCAGCAAAAATAGGAAAAAAATTAAGTTGCATTGTTATATACTTCTTCTGTTTTACGTAATCATTATAGGTCTAAACGTTATGAAATTCAAGGATAATTTCTGTAAAATCGTTGGTACGTTTACATTATTTTAAATTTTTTTCGAAAACTTCAAGTCAATCGTACCCAATTGTCATATTTTCTACGATAGAACAGCCTGGATGAACAAAGATTTCTGTCACTTACTGGGCCGATTGTAATTAAATGCCGTAGTTTAAATGTGCATCATATAAGCGATAACATAACATAAATAATTCAATATCGTTTAGTCATATTTGGAAAAATGTATTAGTCTGCTGACACTAAATTTGTAGTTTCATTTGCACTAACACCGAAGACACTTGACTTATTATTAATGCTTGAAACTTTTAACTGGATCTGTAAAAACTGTTAATGATTCAGAAAAATTAAACATTTGTATTAGAAAACGTAATGTGTAATTCTATAATTTGCTTACAGTGTTAACAAATGCACGCAGTTGTGTAAATTACCAAAAACCCCTCCGACGCGATTGTTTATAGCTTCTTTCTGAATAAATTGAAAACGTAACATCAAATATTGTGTTTAGTTTCTCAAGTTTGCATATTATTTTTTGTTGACAATTTATTCAGCATTATTAAACATCACGTCTCACAATAAAGTGACAAGGATGCGAATGCATAATTAAGTCATCGCTCTGTCATTGTCGACGTGTGAAGCGTCGGTTGAAGTATTAAAAGTATTGATTTCGGCCGCAGGAAATATTTGAGTAGAATTGATTGAGAATACATTTTTGTACCACTGAAACCTTTATACGTACAGTTTAACATATGTTAGAATTTTAAAAAAATGTGGTGTTTAACTGTTGGCAAATATTTTACAACATCAATGTTTCTGCACGTAAAATTCTATGTGTAACATAATTCTGTTAAAATGAGTTTTTTTCCTACTGTGTGGTACTCGCAATACGGAACATTTTCGTGCGGCCTGTAGTGAAAATCCCTTGTATGCTCAGATCTTAAGTTCCGTGTCTACACTCCTAACACCGGACCTGTTTCATGGACGTCGATTCTACCTCCTCCTATATATTTTACGTTGGCAACCCTATTACGGCCTAGATTTTTCTGGTCATAAGTCTTTCAGGATGTGCTTGTGGCTAATTTACTACAGGTTTATGAATCTCGGCTTCTTGGTTGAAACCACGTCCGTGTTCCGGTTTCTTCCGACGTCAGTAACTATTGTTGTCACCATCAGGGATGCGCATCAGTACAACCTTCATGATGTGCAACGATACGTATCGCTGAAACGTCGGGGAAAACCCGAACTGAGATACATGTGGGGTTCTCGGAACACAAGTACTGTACAAGTACTTTCTGGTTTTAAATGAGTAAGCATATTACATGTTTACCGTAAATTTAGTTAACAGAGAGTAGGTTCATATGCAAACAATAATTATTTGTAATTTCTGATAAAGAGAAATAAAATGTTTTCTTGCGAACAAATTTAACACAAGAATATCACTTATTTGACTTCCACTACTTGTATTCTGAGCGCATTATGTGACTACGGCCACGAAAGCCTGCGATCAAGGTTGATATAGGTTGGTAACAATACATGCTGAAATATTGCGTTTAAGGGTTTGTAACTTACTTAGCCGATCTCGTTAATTCTACGTATTTAAATATTTTCGATACTGAATTTCAGTAGTTGAGAGGGGAAGTTTGATTGGCTGGCCATGTGCAACTGCACATATTTTTCTTCGCAGAGCAAAGCTCCTAAATGCTATTTTAACTGATAGTTTAATGAAATTGAATTTATTACTCAGGTAAAATTTTTTTTAAATTTAGATTGTGTGGTTTGTAAGAAGCAATGATATACTATGAAAATATTTGCACATCAGTAATATCTCAACTTCATTATATGCGTTACAGGAAAAACGGTAGACCTTTACTATTTTATGCGAAACATTTTTACTATTATGTTTTAGGATCTTAAAATGTTTGAAGAAAACCTATTTAAGTTTACAATGCAAATGTGATTGGTGACAGTCACATTTAAGACGTCTGAAATTGGTTCCCTTGTACATTAATGTGAAACTATTGGTGCGTGCGCACGCAAACGTTACGTTTTAATGCTCGTAACATATCTCAACAATGTAATCATAATTCATTTTCCAAACACTGAAGAGAGTTTTAAGGATTCTTGTTAAGTTATACTGTAAGCGGATAATTTTAATGTATTTAAATATTGTTTGGAGTGAAAACTTCAGGAAAACTCTAAAACTGAACAACGAAGAAGCCAAATATTTTTAAACAGCTGGCTTCTGCACTGCAAATAGTTCGTAGATTGGTTCTAAATATTTCTTATAAACCCCATTCAACATTGTTAACAGCGTGACGTAACAATGTATAGCTGTGAATTTTGGTTAGCGGAATTCATTTCCGCTATTATTTATTTACTGAAAATTTAATTTAATCAAGTAGTACAGCGCTATTATGTTCATTAATAAGGAGACGTGTAAAAAATTAATGCTATTGTAACCACACCAATCATTCAAGGAAAACTCTCGCAATGCTACACATATATGATACTAACTATTGAATGCATGTAGTCGCATTAGTTGTATAAAATGTGCAAAGCTTGGTGTAACGGCATGCGCAACGAAAATTACGTGTCTCTAGGGTAAAAATCCTCATGTACAACACATAAATCAGATTTATAGAAGTAACGAACACCTTAGGTGTGCTATGTTCAGTTACACATTTTCGTGAAGTAAAATTGTTTTAGGACCCTTCAACGACGAGAACATTTGAGGATGAAGTGAGATGTAGGGATATCTATGCCCGAGCAGGGTTTGAACCCAGAACCTCTCGAACCTTAGACCGGTGCCGTACCTACCACACTACGGAGGACAGCCTTACACTGTTCGTGCACTACGGAAGCCAGTTCCACGTAACATGTATATTCTTGCACACAGAAATTATCCGTCAGTAATGATTTTTTGCTACATATTTATAGTTATTATGCCCTGCAGTCATTGCCGGTGTTCTAGCCTGATGTTGTATTGCTGAGAAGAAAGTATATGTTTTTGAAAACTCTTTACCTCCACGTTCGGTTCAGTCATGGCTCCAACGCAAGACAAGTTCAGATTTAAATTAAAATTTTAAAAATCCCCGACTCACAGGATACTAAATTTCAAATCGATCAGACCAGTATAATTACTCATATTCACTCAGAAAAAAACTAGAAAATAGCTGATGATCTTTAAACGGTTGAATACATTTCCTTCAATTATAGCTAAGAACTCGATCAAGTCACCTTTCAAAAAAACAAAAACTAATTCTAAATCGGCACATTCGTTTAGGAGCTACAATGCCACAGACAGGCGTGTTTCTAACACCCCTCTTTTTCGTCGAGGGTTTAAAACAGGACAAAACCCTTAGGCACGGTGCATTCTTAAGCCGAGTGAATGGCGTAAGTCCTCTACCTACATCGATTGCCGCCAAAAATATTGATGGGAACTCAGCGTTAAGAGAAACTAAATTGTAAAAATTATTGATTTTAGTGACATTATTTTAAAATTCAATAATCTCAAACAAATTACACAAAGCGTTAGCCGTAAAATGTTTAAGTAAATATCATGATGACAAATAATAAACATAATTCTGTAAGGTATAAATTAGAAAATACTCTCTAAAAATAATTTTTTAAAAGTAAATATTTTTCTTAACATTTACATATTATGAATTTTTATTGAAATCTCTATTAAATAAATGTATAAGTGGGTTTGAAAATGTTAGTCCTTATTTTCTTATTAAACGCGGTCACTAATTATTTGTGGACAGAGTCTTTAACTATGCTTGCGGGTTAAACAAGTCTTATATTTTAACAGCAATCCTAGTTTACATTTCTTCCTGCCCACCAATAATCAAGTGACACTGTTTATGTAGTGAACGGGTGAATAAATAATTACTTATCGAAGAATCACATTCGACAATAACGGTTTTTAGTGAAATGTGTATATGTACACTTAAACACATTCGTAAGTGTATGTTATAGTAAAAGTAATGTTAAACTCGAAGAAAATATATGTGATGTATATTCGTTTATTATAAATGTTTATTTATTGCAACGTTGCATAAGAATACGTAAAAAATTTGAATTTTACTCTCTACTGAACTTCCGCACGATGACAACATACAAACAAACACAAAAATGGCAGTGAACTATACACACAAATCAAACGAAATGCTCAATAAAATATCTAAATAATGCACTTCAAGGAAATGTAAATTCACTGTAACAAAACATCTGACAGAACTACGCTGTCTTGTAACATTCCTTTTACGTAAATTTATTTCCACGAACGATATGAGGCTTTTCGGTACGTACCGCGTTAAAATACGTTTTCGCTGTGAATCACTATAATATTTCTGTAAACCGGATTTCATGCTTGAGTTACGGATGTTATGTAACATACATATCCCATAGATTGGTGGGGTTTACTTGTTTAGCCGTCAGCTATCGTATTTTATATCCATGGGTTGAACAGAAGTCAAACGAGTTTCACAAGCTGAAATTAATACTGAAAACATTAGTCCTTATTTACTCGATACCCAAAGAACAATCTGAAAACAAGCTTGTGAAGATGTTGGGTTATCGCATAAACGTCTTCGAGCAGTATATGATCATGAATTCTGATATTATAGTCTCGGTAAAGCGGTCTTGTACAAGTACTCGTTAACGACCGTTTCAACACACTTAGAGTCGTTTAAGACCCAAACGTTCATAACAAATGAGCACACAATGTTAAATATAGTGTGTACTGAGGCTGAGTCTAGAATTTATATTTTCCTTTTCCTGTCGTGTTTTAGCATGAGCAGCTCAGTGGGCAGCGGATATCGTCAGACATTTGTTGTGCTGAAGCTCCCGGGGTATGAGGTTCTGTTGGTCAAGTTCCATATACATGTGCCTTATTTGTGTTTAATTAAGTACGAGTCACTATGTTACACGGTTATGTGAAGTTTGCAATTGGTCATAATGAAACTGAAATATATTAAATAAATATAAATATGTAATATAAGCGTGTGGCGAAACAAATTCAAACGTATGGTTTAAAAAGTATTAAAAACTTGGCTAGTGTGCGGTACCTGATATATTTTTATTTTTGTATTTAGAGTTCAAATCTAATTCGTGTCATAAATAATTTTTCTCTTTAAAATTGTATAAATTATCTCTGTAACAACATTTTCAAAAGGTGTCACATATTTTTATTGTAAGTTATAAAAGAGGATAATATTTTTAATAAATTACATACATTTAGCTGGTAATTATAGTTTTCTATTAACGGTACAATGTATTCGGTTCAAAATCTAGCATTTCACATTTAACGGAACGAGATTAATATTGGTTTTCATAACTTTTCAGTTTTCATGAAATATATTTTTACGGGATCTGTGTGTTTACAACTTATGAGTGTTTGTTCTTTAATTTAGTGAGACATTAAGAAAAATTAATGCCACTTCACTATATTTTTGCAAACAAATGTCTAAACACATACATTCCTTTTCTCTGATCATAAATCAGAGCACTTGTAACTACTCTCTGTGTCTGTTTGCGGGGTTTCAATAAAATTACTAAGCAAAACAAATAAACAGCTAAGATAAGGAATTCCTTTAATCCCTGACAAAAAAAATGGAGCGGTTTTATAAGTTTAGCGGTTATATCTGTCTGTCAATATGTCTGAATTTGAATGATTATTTTTTTAATTGTGAGCTAGTTTCGTCGGGTCTTAAACGCTATGATTTCCACGATTCGAAGTTTGTAGGAAGATTTATTTACAAGTTAATTATTTCAACTACTCTTAACCGTAAATTAACACTGAGGTTTTTTCGGTAATTTACTAAAATAATATTTTTAAACCAGATTTTTGGGAAAGGAAAAAAATTTCCATTGCTACCAACCGATTAATGGAAGATTCTGAACACGTTGGTAACATGAGCGAACTGGCCCAATTGATGACAGTACATTAGCTTGCCACAGACGCCGTGTTTACATTTGTCACAAAGTTTCTTGGTAAGGTAAGTAACACTTCTTTCCTCATTTCTATCGTACGGTTAGGTCCTTTGCGAATTGCACGAAACCACTCGTAAGGATCAATTTTGCTATTTTTAAAATGTTTTTGTATGCATATTTATATGGTGGTGAAAACTTAAGCCGTTTATTTGTTAGAATTTACGCATGCTATCTTAATACTAGCTTCATCAGACAAAAGTTTTGTAAAAATGACTGACAGTTATTCCAGAGAACATTGCAAGAAATTACGTCTTGTGTTGTCAAGTTTTTCACCTCTGCAAGGTGGCGATACTAAAATACTCAAATCTTCTTCGCTGAAATTAACTCGTATTTCTGAATAAATTTTCCTTGAGGTTTAGTGGGAAACTAATCGCTTTATTTTAAGAAGTTTTTTGTTGAAATTGTACAGAAAACAGCATTTACGTGACATGGTTTCCGATTTCGTGCCCTTGGTTACATAATTCCAGTGCCCAGAACAGGTGGCAAAAATACTTCAAGTTATTTATGGCTCGGACGCTCATGCTTTTTAAGTTGTTTTGGATCCGAAGTTGGAACTGAAAAGATCAGATATAAGCGAACATAACTTGTTTGCGAAGGTGTGTTGGCCACGCGAGCGAAAACACACACGTCGTGAAATCTGCCACTCACGCAACAACGGTAATAGGTTCCGTGTTCAAGTAATTTAAGAAGTGGACTTCTAGGCTTTCGAGTTCGTTTCAGGTGGCACATGGCATCTTTAAAAACGAGTTTGTGATAGTTTTTGTCGACGCATTAAGTTGAGTTGTCGCTTTTGAAACTGGTTTGATAACACGGAACCTATTTGTTCTCAATACCTTCCTTCTTCCCCGCTAATACTAAGAGTTAGTTTCCATCCGCAATTTAGTTCATGTTCTGAACATTTGTGGACAACGCATTATCATTACGTCTATCAATCGGACGCCTCTAACTATGACAGACAATTAAATGGAACATGACACAACATTTTGTGGTCGATAGCGTATAAATGATTGGGAGAACAAGGGACGAAAAGGGAATTAATTCTCTTCGAGTAAACATTTCCTAATCTACCCAATCGTTGCAGTTAGGTTGAAGGTCTTACAATAAAAATTTTACTATCGTAGACTACGCGAAAACCTTTATGTAACTAGCGAGGTATTTTAAGTTTCAAACAGGGCAGCCGCCTGCTTCAATAACACGGTTTAGTAGATATAGATGTTCAGGATAAAAAATCTCTTTCAAAAACTAACCAACGTGTAAAGACAAGGCAAGTTTACTGATAAAATATAATCTAAGACTACCAAATACATTGTGCATAAAGAATTATGCGATATTGCGTCTGAATCAAAGATTTTCTCTCAAAACTATCAAAATTGTCTATAAAAAGTTTACATACGAAAATTTACCATGTTGCAAACGAAAACACGATGGTACTTTAAAAGCATGGGTGCTATAAATACAATTTCATACGTCTCCAACACAGATAAGAAAATGTTTTTAGACCGCTTTATCATTGTATCATATAAATAATGGCCACCACTGCAAATTCCGTTCAGACGGAAAGGCGGAGAACCTGCACGTCTATTCTGTGTCTAATACATAGCTGAGATGCAACACTAGATGCATGTTTCAGACAGTTTTGACTGTTCAAAGCCTGCGTTGTTCTCTTGTTAACGGCCCTTACAGCCAAGTTATGTCTCCAGGCAGGCAGTTTCCCATTAATATTATTGGCAGTTACCCTTAAAATATGCTATGTAGGTTAAAACGTCTTGACAAACATTGTTCCAAATTTTATGAGGAAGAATTCTACTACATGTGTATACCACTAGGTATTGAACAGAACGGGGTCAAAAACCAGTACTTTGCAATGTGTTAAATTAATATTAAGATTTTTCTAAATATTCAAAGGAGTGAAGTGATATATTTTAAAGTCAGAACTGTTTCTATTTGTACATATTTGTTTCACTACGATATTTAACTTTCCACCAGGTACAACAATAAATAACAAAGTCAAAATTTGTTCCTGTTAATGTTTCATAAACTGCTTTACGACTTGCCACATTTAGTAACAGAACAAAGACAGACATGTCTAGAAATTTTAAATTGTCTGAAAGGATTATAAGCATGGAATGATGGCTTATTAAACACTTCAATATTTTCATCCTCAAATTATAAATTATACGGCATACTTTATAAAAACATAGAGATAAGTTATTACGCTTAAATATTTAAGTGTTTCTATAGTCTCGTAATGTTATTGTGTAATAAATGTACTTAACTTTGTTCCGATTTTTTTTTTTTTCGTGTTTTTCTAAGACGTGATTGGAGTTCTATCTACATGTTTCGTTAACTATTAAAAGTATTCGGAGATTTAATACAGAACATAAAAATATGTACCCAATTTATTGCAAACAAGTTTATCGGAGTAAGTTAATATTCCCAGAAAATTTACCTCATGCTGTTTTACAGTGGAACCGGTTTCTGTAATTCGACGTTTTTTTACTTTATTTTATCAGTTAAAGAAATTCCTCACTAAAAATAATTTTCAACAATGTCTTATAAAGAGCAGCATTTGTTTTAACAATTTAGTGTTTAAATTACATTGATTTTCGAACAATCCTTTTTTACTTTTTCAGAATAGCTTTACAGTATTGTGATAAAATATTGTTTTTAATTAATGTTTTCAGTTTCGAATTACGTGAGCGAAAATCATGTAATTGTACTTTTAAGGAAATATCTTTATTTACAATTAGTTTGCAAAATAGGAAAAGATATTTAACATTTATTGTTTTCTTTTTATTATAATGCCAGTGT
The DNA here is from genome assembly GCA_003012365.1 of Medauroidea extradentata. Lineage (NCBI taxonomy): Eukaryota > Metazoa > Arthropoda > Insecta > Phasmatodea > Phasmatidae > Medauroidea > Medauroidea extradentata. The sequence goes on along the minus strand of PNEQ01079981.1, from coordinate 9,873 downwards.
GCTGCCACATTTTTGTCAGGGCTTAACCAAAGTTGTTTTATTCTTGTAGCACATAACTAATGCTCATATATAAGAATAATTATTACAAATATGTATTTTAGACACTTGGAAGGTAATGTATATTTTCGATTAAATAGTTAACTACTATACTATCTGTCTGGACTTAAATGTTGGCAGAAACAGTAAAGAGTTATTGAAATTTTAAGGTGAATATGTGCGAACACTATTCTCATTCTTACGAAGTTTTAATATTAAATACGAATACACACATTTTACATACTTACAATAGATGTATGTATACAATTCGCAATTTCGCTTTACAATTTAACACCATTAATGTTAGCTACTTCTGTCACTCTCAATAAATGTACTCTAAAATATACTAAACATTGTGTGAAATAATAGGGTACAGAACTTTATCAATTCGTCTTAAACTACTGCAACCAAACCCGACCATAAAAGTAAAAACACAAGTTACTTGAGTACAGTGTTTATATTATATTCGTTAACTAATCTATACAAAATCGTAGAACAGTTTTACTGTCGATACTTAGTTGTCTGCAAACAACGGGCTACAGTAAAACTCCAACAACAATGGCACAGAATAAATCTTTGTATGAGAATCGACGTAGGGAATATTTTCCAGTGTTTTTATAGTGCCAGTTCTAGATTAGGAGCCAATGGAAAATTAAAAACAACGTCGTGTGAAATTTGCAACATTTAATTATAAAACCGTTTGTACTACTGGAAACTCTATGGTTAGTTTGTATTTTAATGAAACATTTAGAAATATTAAACGTTCCGATTCGAAGCTCAGCATCAAACAACAGCTAGAAACTATCAGAAGTGACACAGCGGAGTTATTCAATAGTTATTTTGTGGCGTATATAAGTTTAAATAAATACATGTGGAATTAGTGATGTTGGTTAATCTTTCTATATTTACTTAAATACTATAATTTGTTTATCTCTCAATTGTGTAGTTACAAATGGTAACTGTGACATTGCTAACATGTCAACTTTATCACACATTTTGAAAAAGGGCCTACTAAATTTCAGTACACCATAAAAACATCTAACAACTACGACACCACTACATTTAAAGAGAAAACCAGATCGGTTAAAAAACACTGTGTTGCTTGTGTTTATTATTTACTCTGTGACAATGTCAGGAAACAACACACTCTAAACAGTGCCACAATTTAAAGATGTTATATAAGAACTAGGCTGTTACGCTGCTCTTTTATTACATGACCAAATTGAACGCTGGCATATTGCAGGTAAAGATAGAAAATTGTGTACTTTAGCTGAGGTAGTGAGAAAGATTTTTTTCAACAGAAAAATTGGTACAGGACATTGCATGTTACGAGATTAAACTTGGCGCGTTTAATTTGGTCACACTTAGAGATAAATCGTGAGCATTGATTGATCTTGCACTCTTTCCCAAATTATGCAGGACTTAAGAGGGCGTGGTACATAATTCAACGCTAAAAACATTAATCTATAACTGCAGGTTTCTAAAAGCCAATTTGGGAAAATTTAACGAAAGCAATCCTAGACAATAGTTTTATCCAACGTTTTAAACAGAATTGTTTCCTGTGTCACGAACTTCTGAGGCACAATCTCTGACGCCGAAACCTCGCGCATTTCACTGCGGCGCAAGAGATCACGCGTAACGAATTAGTAATTCTGGATAAATATTTCTTCATAAAGATGACAAATACCATTATCTAGGATTGTTATTGAGAATTTTTTCCATATGGGCTTCGAAAAAAAGCGTAGAAATCAATTGATGTTTTCAGCGTTTATTTACAGTATGTACCACGTACTCTTAACATAGACACGAACTCCACCCGCGACTTAGCACGTCTTTATTATTCATAGCAAATATAATTTACTTTAACTAAGTTACTTATTTGCATTAAGCAAAGAATTGAATATTTTATAAAACTGAAGCACTGGCATAGAAGCAACAATAATTTTCATTTCACTATTTACAGTAATTATAATGAATAATACTATAGGTTCTTTTCCTTATTAATTCACAGGAACCAGATGATTTACAATAACTTCATTATTAGCATTATGTTTATGAATATCGTGTATATTATTTACATGAATAGAAAATACAGAAATATTATTTTCACACTTAGTTAATATAGGAACACTTGCCCTTTTAATTCAATTTATACCACATATTGAAACTGTCAGAAATAGAATCTACCCAGGAACATTAGCAATTTATTAGCTACGAATATAATTGCTGGTCATTTAAGCGTAACTTTGTTAAAAAATACTACAATAAATGTTAAAACTTTTCCAGCTACAACTATTATTCAAAGTATATTTTTTACACTAGAATCAGCTGTAGCTATTGTCCAATGATATATGTTCACAGTTTTAAGGGTACCATATGTCGCTGAGGAAACTAATGTCAACCAATCAAATTTATCCCTATGGTTTAGTAGAAATAAGATCTTGATAGTTTGTATGTGCACTATCTAAAGTATATACGTTAACTGGATTTTTTAATTTTTTATCAATTATCAATATTATGTTAATAGGAACAATTATAACCATTCTAGTTATAATCGAATGATGAAGTAACATAGTTTGAGAGGTAAAGTATCAAGGACTATGTGCCAAGTTAGTTATTAAAGGATTACGATGATGTATAACCTTATTAATTATTTCAAATGTTTTATCCTCCAATTAATTTTTTCAAGCTTTCTTTCGTAGAAGATTATTAGCAGCAGTGCATACTGAAGCTAATATGGCCACCCATAGGAATTACTGCATTTATTTCAATTGAATCAATATATTAAATGTAGTGTTTTTCTTAAAATCTAGTGTAACGGTAACATGAGACTACCAAAAAGTATTTACTATTAGTTATAAGTAAACCAAAGATAATTAGTAGCAATAATTATAGGTTCGTACTTAACATTATTACGAGCATGTGGATACTAAGAAGCACCATTCTCTATTAGAGATCAGAGATTCTGTTCATGGTTAAGTCATATTTAGAGCTACAGGCCTCCACGGATTACACGTAATTGTAGTGTTCAACATTTTTATTAGTATTTTTACTACGGCAGTTGAGATTTCATATTTCACAAATACTTCCTTTTGAGTACGGATTTGTCCCTTAACACCCATAACGAATTATATTTTCAGAAAAAATTTCCCTGATTGCTGTAATTTGCTTAATTTTTTAAATTGAAATTGCAGTACTATTACGAACTCTACAAACAATAACAAGAGCTGACATAATTAAATGAAAAACAAACACTAAAATTTTTACTATAATTCTAATTGGTTGACTATTGCACGAATGAAATCAATGTATATTAAATTGAATTAAATAAGATGGTAAATTATAACATTCTATATGCTCTCAAAAAGAATTTATTCATAAATTTATCTCTTAAAAACAATAAGGTAGTTTTGGCCTAAAAGCAGATAACTGTATTCTTGTTTTTTTTTATTGAAACCAAACTAGTGTAATGGTGTAAATGATAAAACTTAATATATTATTACAATGAAGTAAATGTGAATAATCGAATAACAGAAGCTTACTAATAATTTTAATAGCTAAATTCCGTAATTTGTTCTGTTTATTTAGTTTAACAAAAAATACATTACCAACGTGAAATTTATATATTATATATATATTTATTTATTTAAAATAATAATATTCACACCATATAATTACAATTTCCATAATATCTTCAACATTATTTTCAATATAAGTTACTTTCCTTAAATAATTATAAAAAGTGATTCAAATATTAATAATAAATTAATTAAAAGTTATGCTCTGCAACTTATGATTATAAACGTGACCTGTTTGTAGCCACTCAGCGGAAATCTAATTATTTTCAATAAAACAAATTTTAGCATGTGTAAAATAATACTACATTTGCCAACTTACCAGTCATACTTACTTTATATTTTTAAATAGAATTTGTTTGACTTAAAAATCTTAACTGGCTGCAGAATAATTTATTGGGTCGTGACTCTGTGTCATATATATATATATATATATATATATATATATATATATATATATATATATATATATATATTTTAACATAAGTAAAATTTTGCCGTGACAAATATTGAAGCAATGTTACTCGACACCAGTTGAATGCTGCAACGCAATTCATGGGGATTAACGTCACTTGTGAACAGGTTTGTGAATATTATGTGCTCGCATTGGCTGTATATCACCACGTTTATAGCCACTCGCTGGTTAGGAGTAGCACTCACCATTGAAATAAACTTGCTCACGAGAAATAAGCCTTTCAAGAACACATACATTTATAATGTGCAGAAGGAGCGCCATACGATATCTTAAAATTCTCGCACTCGCATGAAAGTATACTATTTTCGTAAACAAGCGAAATTACGCTGGTAGTGAAAGAAATGCTTCATCCACTCAGACGTTTTAGTTTAAGATGGAATCTTTCGAACTAGATATAACTTTCGAAACTGACTAATGACATTATTTTAGCGAAGAATGTGATCAAGCCCCACAGAGTCCTAAATAAGAGCATCGGGGATGTGAAGGGGGTGTGAAATAAAGTGGAGGGTCATACTTGGCGTAATAGGGAGCAGTAGATACACTGTAACCCCCTATAAAGTTTAAACATGTGATAGGAACTGTAACTAAGGTTTCTTATCATAGGTCGAATGGTTTCGCAGTCGTGGTATAGCATAGCCTCGGTGGAGGTGGGAAGGCTACGGCAGGGACTTATACCACTTACGAGTGGTTTAGGACGACGTATAGGCAAAACATGTTTATTCGTAATTAATTGAACAAAATACTGCTGAACTGTTAACTGTGATCGACAGTACATTTGATCATAAATCTCCTCTCATTACTTATTAGTTCAAGTATTGCCATTCTAAGAACAATTTTAATACAAATATTATTACATCTGCTTATTGTAAGACGGTACAAGTATTTTTTCAACCGGCAAACGCAATATTGATAAATAACTGTGTTACCTATTTGAGCTTGCAAACATACTGTAATACTTAAGGTGATTCTAAAATGTGTTACGCTTTGGGTATTAGTAACGACAACGTTGTATTGCCGTTCAAGAAGCCAGTAACATCGTCACTCAAAACTTATAGCAAATTAAGTCCCTATTCAAAAAGCCAGGACAACTCATTGTGTTCAAGTGGTTGAGTGCATATAATAGAGAAATTATACTAAACCTATACCAACTTTCTTCAACTAAACATAATACACGATTAACTGCGATGTATAACGATTTGTTTTCAGATCTTACGTGCTTGAAAGATAAATATAAATTCATCGTAACGATTTCCGCTCTTTCACTGTGAGTAACAAATATTCAGAGTTGGAACCTAGACTACAGATGACGATTGGGCTCCCGACTAAATCTAGACCAAGCAATGAAGCTCATCTGATACGTATCCAAATTTGAGGGAGATCTCGAACATATGAGCACACTGGTACACAATAATGGCGTTTTGGGCGTTCGTTGGAACATGTCACGGTGAAAAACGTTGGTCATTACGCTCGGCCCGTGCGCATGATCATTATTATGGACATTATATAAACATTTCTGATTTTTAAAAATGTAGTTTTTGGTGTCCGCGTGTTTCGATATGCTGTAATGTGCGGTCTGACTGCGCTGATTAAGGACGTTGGATCAGTAAAAATTCAAAATTTTACATTTCTGCCAAACACTGTTCAACTTTTACACACCAGACAACGTGTCATTTCCCCGAATAAAAAAAATTAGGGCACGTAGTTTTAGCATAATCACCTATCAAAGTCACAAAATAGCAGTTGTGGTATAGCCAAAGTAATAAAAAATAATTAACTTGCAGAAACAAGACAATTCATATCGATACTTAACTATGTGAACTAATTCAAGACACTTTTGTAAACACAAAGCGATATATTTTTGTATTTTTTAAAAATTGATGAAAATGAGTAAGTTTTTGCATAATTTTTTACTTTCGGCTACTGCTGAAGTATTCAAAACTAACTTTTGTAGAACATGTCATGAAATGCATTGATACACTGACTCTCAGTTCCCGTAATTTTAAATTCATTAGTTAATAATTTTTTTTTATTTTGGCTGCACCGTAATGGCCATTTCGTGACTTTGATGAGTGATTTTGCAAAAACTATTGGGCCTAATTTTTTTTTATTTGGGGAAATGACGTGTTATCTGATATACAAAAGTTTAATGCTGTTTGGCACGAATATAAAAAATTAAATTTTACGGGTCCAACGCCCTTAAATTGTAGTTACTCCAATATTACTGGTTTTCCTCTATTATGTGTCAACCGAGTAACCACACACCAGTATTTTTTTTCCTTCTCACATCGTTACATAAGCTGTTATACTGTATGCTGCAAATGTATAGAATCGTTACAATGCATAATTTACATTTGAATACAAATCGAAATTTTACTCACGATGTAATAAATAATTGTTTTCATATTTAATAACTAGTTAAACACTGGTGTTTACAGATGTTCATTTAAAAGTGGTAAATATAAATTGCAGTTGTTAACAGGTCTCCATACGATAATATAAAATTATGTTTCTATTAAGTATATTAAAAAATCCGAAAATTATACAGTTTACTTTATTAACAAATAATTTAACTGATGCAGTTATTTCTACAGTGACATTATCAGGAATTGTTGTGTAATTGTCTTATCATTTCAGCAGTCTCATTTCTATTACTTTACTAACCCAAAAACTTTCAGAACCGCTTCGGAGCATTTAAAGCACGATGCTCTGTATGTACATAAAATAGGCAAAATTGTTTTTGTCGAAACTCGGCCAACTTGTTCGGTGGTACTTAGCTAAGATGGTCACGAAAAATAAATTCCGGTTAGGGCATACCCCAACTTTTGTCAGGTTTTTACGTGTTGTATTCCTGGAGAATCTGCTGCTGAATCGATGTGACAATATCACTCAGGGAAAAGTAGTTTTTTTTTTATTTTGAGCCGTTACAGTTGAATATTGTGTCTTTTAGTTAAGTATCTGTGACGTCAATGTCAACCTGTTTTGTGTTTAACCTTGCCTGTGTCTCAGTAAATGTCTCTTTTGTCCTAATTGTGGTGCCTTTTTTTGTGTTAGTTTTAAAAATTTTTCATTATTATTTTATTATGCTTATTGATTTAATTCCTCGGGGTATAATCCCAGTTCTGTCGAAAATTTTCGTATAATCTAACCTATTAGAAAATTTCCTTTTAAAACAAATTCCCCTTTACAGAGCAATAACTTCTTCACTTGGTTGTCATGCACCTAAAGCACCTAGTTAAATGACTCAAATGATTTTGCGATAGGATGAAACTGGCCAAGTGTTGTCCACTTCCCGGCGAATAGAACTTTCGCAAGCTTTCCTTAAGAACGCACCAGTAGGGAAATAACGTCATTTTATATTTGCATGAAGCAAGGTTAGTTTTACAGACGTTACTTGTGGGTTCAATTTTCTCGTACAACGGAAGTTATCTCATTCAGTTTTCCCATAATGACATTTTAATGTCGAAGTTCCCGCGTGTTTCAGTTCTCACCTGCCGTGAAAACGAACACACTAAAATACAATAATTCATAACGAAACAACATGCAACGGACAACTGCTTGACGTATAGAAAACCCCATTACGAAGTACTTTAAAAAAATTCCCAAATATAACAAAAGTGATTCAAAATATCAAAAAACGAAACAATATTTTTTAATGGAAAGCTTGTATCTCTCGCAACCGCCGTACACTGGCTGAGCTAAGTTTTTTGGCATGTTTAAAATGCCCACGTATCATATACAAAACGATCACAATTTCATTCAAATATGAAACAATTATATTCACCTCTTCTGCTCCGTTACGCTGAAGAAAATGAATACAGAATTAAACTAAGCGCCTTCTATGTAGATTTCAAAAGAAAGCAGTTGCAATACACATTTTTTTTTTCAAATACGAAATAGGTTGACTTGATGGTTTTCCTTCAGTAGCTGCTAGAAACCGTGAGTCAGGTTAGTATTAGCTAGAAAACTGTCACCTTGGTAGAGTCTTTTATATCTCCTCTGTGGTCTTAATACTTTAATATGACATCTCAGAATTTTTTTTTTTATTTCTTGCTTGGAGACTTTACACCACAGAGCCACATTTCTTGCGGGGAATCATAGGGTTAGCCTACGGAATAGAAACATACTCATTACTGTACCATGACAACATGATGTCCACCTTCTCAGCGTTTCGCAGGTATTTTGTAGAGCTTGGCTATGAAATTTCTGTGGATATATACTCTGTAAATCTTACTGTATACGGGCTGTAATTCAGTGTTTCACTTCAGTTATCCTCTTAATGTAAATTTACTTAATGAGTTAGGAATAATGTGTGTTACAGTGTTGGTCAGACCGTTAATGACAAGTGCTTGACCGTCCTACGTGTTTGCCAGATTTTAAATTGTCGTTTAAACTACTGATTAATTACTGGTGAGATGTTAGAAGTGGTTTTCTATATCGATACCGGAATACATGGTATTCGATACCCTGTCCTAACAATATTGTAGTTGCCCAGGTGGAAGTATTTGGCTTGTTCGTGGCGTTGAAGTGCGGAACCGCTAAAGATGACAGAACGCTGGCACCACGCCTCACTCTGACCTCTAGGAACAAGTTACTGCGTGAAATCTTCTCACCGACAATAGCCTCTATGAAACGTTCAGTGCTCTGACTGGCACTCTGTTGCGTAATATGAAATGTATATGTGTAGTGTTCACACCTACGCCTTGTAAAATATTCTGCGCCTAAAGAACACAAAAGCATTCACTTTTACCATAATGTCTTTCCGCACAAGCCCCTCTGATGCCGTGCGAAGCTTTACTGTTATCCTTCTTCATATGGGACTTTAATCTGTGACAATATTATTTTATTTATTTACTTTGTAATTTTAAGTTTAACGCTTGTTTCTATAGCCTAACTATGTTTTTCGTAACAGATTGTTAGTTTTCCAGATACGGCAGTCTTCAAAAGCGATTTTTGGCGGTTTTGAGGGGCTCAAACACCACTTGACTATCACTATTGGGGAATATTATTAGTATTGGATCACTTTACTATCACTATTGGAGAATATTGTTAGTATTAGACCATTTTACTATCACTATTGGAGAATAGTATTAGTATTGGAGTACTTGACTATCACTATTGGGGAATATTATTAGTATTGGACCACTTGACTATAACTATTGGAGAATATTATTAGTTTAGGAGCATTTGACTATCACTATTTGTGAATATTATTAGTATTGGAACACTTGACTATCACTATTGGGGAATAATATTAGTATTGGACCACTTGACTATCACTATTGGGGAATATTATTAGTATTGGATCGCTTGACTGTCAGTATTGGGTAATAATGTTACTATTGGACCAATTGACTATCACTATTGGGGAATATTGTTAGTATTGGACTACTTTACTATAACTATTGGGGAATATTATTAGTATTAGACCACTTGAATATCACTATTGGGGAATATTATTTGTATTCGACCACTTGACAATCACTAGTAGGGAATATTGTTAGTAATGGAGCACATGACTAGCACTATTGGGGAAAATATTTAGTATTGGAGCACTTTACTATACCTTTTGGGAAATATTATTAGTAATGGACCACTTTACTATCACTATTGGGGAATATTATTAGTATTAGACCACTTGACTATCACTATTGCGGAATATTATTAGTATCGGACAACTTGACTTTCACTATTGGGGAAAATTATTAGTATTCTACCACTTTACTATAATTATTGGGGAATATTATTAGTATTGGACCACTTGACTATTGCTATTGGGGAATAATATCA
>PNEQ01079980.1:55982-74546 GCA_003012365.1 Medauroidea extradentata | reverse complement strand
TCTGTCAACTGTAAATATGTTTTATAGTCTGTATCATGTAAGTGTTTCAAATTTTGACATTTCTCTTCTAAAAAATATGCCTAACAGCTCCATTGTGTTGACCTTAATCTCTTGTAGCTTCTTAAAAAAACAAAACCTCTGCAAACCTGTTTACAGACACTTTTCTCAGAAGGTGATTGTCAAAATGTGGACATCTTACCAGAGATAGACTATACCTGGATTTTGTAATTTTTTCACCATATAATTTTTCCAAGTTCGCTTGTAAAACACTACTTCTGACTGGTCGTACACCAATCATGGCCATTATTTTATCATTTGGTTTGTGCTCTTCTCCAGTAAAAAGTAAATTACTTAGTTAATCGCTGAGAATAATTTATCTCTTTGTAAATAATTTTATTTTTAAATCTATATTTGATCATATAGCGCTAACAAAACTATAAACACAAACAACATAATTTTACTATTGAAAAAAAAAGTTGTTCGTGCAAAAAAATTACATTAATTTTTTAGCTCTATTTTCAAAAATATTGAATTGTTGCTAAGAATACTACTCGTGATATCTAGTTCCTCTTGTGAAGCCGAGAGATTTTTTAGTGCACTTCGAAGGCTGAAGAGTTATCTTCACAACACCATGACTTAGAAAAGACTCAACCATATAGCAGTGTGCAACATTCACAAATATATTTTAGAAAAATTCGGCTTTGAGTAAATTAGTTCAAAAATTTGTGCTTTCAAATAAAAGACGACTTGAGATTTTTGTGTTTGACTGAAAAATGTAGGCATGTTCAAATGGATTACAAGTTATTTTTTATATATGTAAACATTGTATATTTTGTATGTATGTTATTTGTATATTTATTAGAACACACATATTAAATGTAATACACAGGCTTTAGTTTTAATAATATTTTGTTTTTACAGCATTTTCCTTTAATATGCTTTAGTACTTCTAAAATCTCTGCAACATAATGCAAAAAAAAAAAAAAACTAAATAATTGCCTCCAGCTTATTGTTATTCGTAGAAAGTAGCTTCTTATGTATTTATTTTGACGTCATAGATTAAGTCTTGACATACTCAGCTGCAAACAAAAAGAACTAAGCGGGAAATTAAAAGATTACAACAACCCTTCGTAATATCAAAGAAATAATAAAAAATTGAAAACACAATATTACTATCAGTATTTACTTTAAACATTGCTGACTGCAAATTGTTTTCCATAATTTGCACTAACGTATTAAAAAGACTACAAAAATTATAAATAAATATTAAATAAAAATATTAATACCTACTCCTACCAGCGGTATATTTAAAGTTTATATATAAAATCTACTTAAATAGGCTCTATTTCACATTTTAAATCGAAACTTTCCCGGGGGTGAACACCCCCCCCCCTTTTTTTTTTAAAGAGGTGACCAACATTTCGACCTCTGGATAAATTTGTCCTATTCCCCCCCCCCTTATCCTACCCAAAGGGTAACTGCCGCGCAAGCCTATGATAGAGACTGTCAGGAATACAGGCCACGCTAAGTCGGCACATAACAGAACATTTAAAGGTTAATTCATTAATACTTTCTACATATCGGATTAAGAAACATTAACACTGATGGGCTTAAATCTTGGTCGCTAGGGCAATCTATGTATTAGGCTTTTTAGGTAAAAATTTACAGCCTGTTCGCTACTTAGTTCACCGTAAAAAATTAAAACGCAAAAACTCACAAAGAGTATTTAAATCAATATGTGTATATAACCTGCAATGGGATACAAAAGCGTACGATAAAATAGAAGCTGTTTCCCTACACAACAGCGCAAACAATTTAAAAATACATCCTTCCATTAAATTATATTTAAACAAGTCTCGACTGACATTCAAAATGCGACAACTATATAACTGGCAGTGTCTAAAACTTAAACATGTAGTTTTTACAGCGATATTTTTCCATATTCTGAAGTGATCTTCATATAATTTAAAATGTCAAAGAATAAACGGAGTAGAGTGCGCATGAAGTAAAGGCCAACCACTACAATAGACGTATTATTTCATTGAAGAATATCACTTTTTGCAAATCATAATATGCATCTGTGTCTACTGCTGCAAGATTGAAAAGCTACCATTTCAATGCCATAGTACAAGACTAGCTCTCTGTTCGCATAGATTTTGAAGTGGAGACAGATGAAGTAAATCTCCTAATTTTCACTATTACAGTATAAGGAGAGAGAATATTGTTTTGTGGCATAAGTATATTTTATTAATTTTTTCATAGAAATTGGATTAAATTTTAAATTATTAAAACGTGTAATTTCAAATCAAAATGTGTAGTTTCATGTAAGTTTTTTTATTTTATTTTTTTAATTTTAAGAATATTTTTGTCAGAGAAATTTTGGAAATGCACACTACGCTGAACAAAACAAAAATCCCTCTCCCTACTTTTCCCTTAATATGTTCCTTTATGCTTTCTAGTCGCCAAAATTATTTTCACCGTATGTTTGTGTTTCTTGCTTCTAGATTTGTGAAGTTATTCTTGTAACTAATGTGAGATACAAATGTCTTGGTATTATCTTACATACAAGTTTATGTTGTAAACGTAGGCTATATAACATTTTAAAGACCAAAAGCAACTTTATGCCGTGTTGGTCGCTGAGGTCACCTTGGAAAGCTGATAGCGCGGTTGTGATAGACTAGAAGCGATTGGCGTGGGAGGCGTGGCTATCAGGTCTCCAGTCAAGCTCTGCGGACGCGTGGAGGCGCGAAATAGGCCCCGTGTTGACACCCCCGGAGCTGACAAAGCCCAGGGCAGACCGGCGCTCCGCCCCAGTAACATCTGCCCGTCAAGGGGTGACGATCCTGGGTACACACTCCACCCCCACAACCATTGGCAAGAGGAGAGGGCAAGGACTGTTCTCCCCGGACAACGAGATGAATCGCCGCTCTGTGGCGATGTAATGCGGCAGTGTGAAGCCGACCAGAAATTAATTACTTCGGGGTGGGGATTTATTAACACCTTCGATTCCCGAGCCCTCCTACTCTCACCACACCCTTGCCCAAGCGAACATTTCCTCTACCACGCATGGCTCGGACGAGAATGTAGAGACGCCCTCACTCGAGAAGACCAGCCCAACCACACATGCTCTGATCACACGAGAAGGGCCTCCCAACCAAATCAACGACAGGAGGGATCAACGTTAGAGAAACTACTTCCTAGTGATCAATTTAGAAGATAACGCTTTCAGATAAAAAATTTTTCTTCATGAAATTTCTTTAAAAACAAATACAGCTACATCTAGAAACCTTGCATATTTTTTTATGTCTTAAGTGCATTACATAAAAAAATAACCATTTAAAGTAACGTTCTACGAAGCTGCATTCACAAATCAGAGAAAAGTTGCTATAGACTATTTAGGTAACATGATCACTTTTGAAGCCCAGGAAATTTTTCTTCGTGATTCAGCCAGCTTGTGTTTTACCGCAACTCGTTAGCAAAACCATAGTTTAAATACTAAATATAGATTGAATTACACTTAGACGTTAACGTCCGAGTCCGTGGAAATATAATATATTTTTTAGTTGTTCCGCTTAAGATGATCTTTTAAAGTGCTCAATTTATCGTGAAAACGTGTTCTCTGTTCTGCAAAAAGAAAAATTTCTAATACGGACGACAACATATTTTATACTATGATCAAAATACTGTCATTCATTTTCATATGATCCACAGTTTAAAATAAACCTCTCACTTTTGAGTAGCAATTTTACAGGGTTTCGGGAACAAAATGACAATGTATCTTTATGTTCTCATATAATGGCTATTTGCTCAGTATTAATACTGGCACTTTATTTAATCTGTTGCAGACACTGTTTACATAAACAGCGAAAAACACTAGAAAAATGATGGTGATAACAATTTTCCGATAAAATTTTAATAGTTATCCAATTATTTCAGCTTTTATTAAAAACAATATCTTATGTGTAGCATTATAAAACTTCTGACATAAAATACAACAGTTTTCAAGTGGTTATATTATTTCTCTTAACATCCAAAACAGAGAAATAAGTTTTATTTCATCTTTTTGTTTCAGCCTCAGTCTTGTAAATTATTTATATGAGAGAGAGAGAGAGAGAGAGAGAGATATCTACAAATACAATTGGTTACATGCAAAACGTAAAACAAGGAAAGCCATTAAGAATTATAACGAATAATTTTGTATGTTACTTCAGTCAACGTAGGCTCATATATTCACTATTCAGTCGTAAGACCTACATGTTTCATGGCAAAAAAAAAAATGAGAAAATCATTGCATGTGGTATGTACAGTACTGGCCAATGTTTACAAGGAAATATTCAATTATTTTGCCTCCATGCTGCTACCCATAAGCACATGTCCTTTTTTTATTCTGGGGGCATATATAGATTACGTATTTTCTCCAAATTATGTGTTTATTCTCATTCACCTACATCAACTTCCTTTGCCTCATTTTTCTCTGAAAATCTATCTATATGCCACGCTTTATGTGTAGTAACATATAATTTACGTAGACTAAATACACAACTTAATTATCTGACATGTGTCACCCAATATTCTGACCATATAGCCCATCGTTTCACATCACATTTTAAATTCAGCTACTCAGTTTAGTTTGTGATTAACACCCAAACATTTATAAATTTAGTACTAAGTCAACAAAATATCTCATTCTCAGGAAATCTTTTAAAACAAAAGAGCTGAATCACCATCTCTACTAGTTACTGGATCAACAAAAACAGTAGTGTTGATGCGTTGCATATTTCTTCTAACAAGTAGGTCTACAAGTTTGTTTCGCCGTACACGAAAATTATAAGAGGTTGACTATATCAATATATTTCGGTGAGTATCTCAGTACCGCGGACAGTCGCCAGACTATTCCAACACATTCGTACGGTTCGAACAATTCTGCTATTCATATTGTGAGCCTGTACTCTTTGGGCTCGTTTAAGATGAAAGTCTTATTAATTTGCAATAGAATAGTTTAATTTAATTCTGCCATTATTAGCAATAAAAATGCAAATACAAGTACATTAACAGTTCTCTGATAATAATGAATCATATCTTTGACAAAAACCCTGCACGACAACTCCAAACATTAGTTGACTCTGACTATTATGCAAAGGAAATACTGACCTTAAATTGGAAATATCGTTTTCATTAAAAGTCCAGTCCAATATCAAAACCATAGTTTTCAACAAATTATCAATGAACAACATTATTAGCCCTAGGTGGTGGTGAGTCAGCACCCCGAGTGTACCACTAACTTCGCTCTTGTGGTCACTGGCACTAACTCCAGAAGCACTCATACTTCTCTTGAATCACCAGATAGATAGTCCCCTTAAGTCGCCAGTCACTGCTTTTCTGTACACAACACCTTCAGTGTTGTTTTCCTTAGCTCGCTGCCTCACTGCAGCACGCCGACATTCTCGTCACTGCTGCCACCGGCACAACAACCCAAGTGTTTGTCTTCTCCGCAGTCGCTGCCACTCTGCAACCCCTACACACTCTAATCTCTGGTCACTCTTAAGACTGGGTGATTTTGCAAGTCGCCATCTTACATACGGCCCATTTAGTGACGTCAGGTCAATAGGTGGTTTCGCATGATGACTGAATGCATAAAAACAGACATTACACCATTCATATATGTGCACAGAGTAACGTAAACAATGGCTGCAGTGGAGATCCCCAGCCCAGGCAAGGTTTCTTTGACGCAAATGGTAAAAACTCATCCCGTAGCTGCTGCTAAGTCACTGGGCTACCTACTCAGTGATACAAAATACACTTCCAGCCAGGCCAACATGCAACACTATAAATAAAGATGACTAAAAGAGAAATGTTCACATCTATCTACCCACCAAACAAATGAGTGCACATCGTATTTAGAATGTGTGGTGTAGACTATGAAACTATTTAGCTTTGTTCCCATGAAAATAAAATTTATTTTAGCTATCTTTTGAGAGAGAACATTATTTAGTACTTGTTAGTACTCATCATGTTCCTTTTTCTCATTGTAAATTTTCAATTTTATTTTAAATATACATAACTATAACAATTTACAACAAATGAAGCAAAATAATTTACTAAAAACTGTAATGAATCGCATTCTGCAAATTTAAATAAATACTGCAGAGTTGTCGCCAACCGTCAAATTGCCGAAAATGTGAAAATATTCGATAAATAACATTTATACCCGCAAACAAATAGTAATTTTTTGCAGTGCCATCTTCTTTTCGATGATATAGATATTTACATTTTAAACAATAGTTATCATGTTAGTTTTTTATGTTCGGTATTCCTTCCTATAGACCTTGTTTTTTGTTAGTGCATTTTGTAAAACAAAATGTCTTACACATAAACCATTACAAAATTAAGTGTATCATATTTTCATATTTATCAGAACATCTACCCCATAATTCATGTAAATCTAATGCATCAATAATTTATTAAAATTTACTAAATAGGTATTGCAAACATAACTACCACATAAATAAAACTGTGACTGAAATTGAAGAAAACATCGATGATTATAGCGCAATGGTCCAATAATTCTTATTTCGTGGAATTTATAATGATAATAATTTTTTGTTAAGTTTGAATTACTACTGGCAAGAACAGATCTAACTAATCAACAAAAATTTTAAAATATTTTTTTTCTCTGTTATTTTTTTGGTGATGTACTGAAAAAAAAAAAAAAGATAATTGTGAGTCATGGAAGTGGGTAGGGGTAAGACGTACGAAGGACAAAAGTGAGCTGTGACTAGTTAAAAGATGCCCTTTCCCTGTAAGGGAAACTTGGGAATTCAAACATGGCGGCCGTTTAGACCGAGTGATCATGTGTGTCAAAACTGACGCGCTCCCCCTACTAATGTAATATAAGTCTCGGTTATTTTGTAAAATTAATCTTTGGTTTCGAAGTCCAATACATGCATGGGCAAACAATATCTCAACCCACGAACCATGAAGTTAAATATTTCAACATTTAAACAAACCAATTTTAAGTGGGTTTGTTTACAGCATGAATGCCCATAGCGCAATCGTCAGGCATGACAGAGTGTCAGAGTAATAAATAAAGTCGCGGAAGTCGCAGAAAATTATGCGTGTCCGTCTTATTTGATGGCTATGATCTTTCATTTATTTCAAACAACTGCAATAACTCAAATATTTTTTAACCAAATGCTTTAAAAAAATTAGAGACAGTGTACTTACTGTCATATGATACACAATTTTGCCACAGCGGTTTTTTTTGCCAGCAAAAAATATTTTTATTTTTGACAACAAAATATATGACATTTCAGGGACAAAAATCTGAAAATCCATTTGGTATATCGGAACAGAAAAATTCAGATACAAACGATGGTACATAAATGTTAAAACTGTAAGAATGAATTGTAGATATGTGTATTAATTTGCGCTAAAAAAAATTTCGAAACCACTGCAAAACTAAAGAGCGAGGTCTTAAACAAAATATATTCGGATTTACAGGTACTGTAAAACAACGCGTTCACGGCATAAAATATTAAGACGGAATAATATTTATTTCAGGTGATAAATATTTATTTCAGGCGTAGGAAAACTGACATGTGTTATAGGCCTCGACATTGTAATCTGAAATTTAGTACTGACGTGGGACTGTATTGTCGTTGCGGCAGAAATATCGCCTCTCGTCGTTCAACTAGTACAGTTTTTTTTTTTCAGTTAGAATATGTTAGCATGCACATATTTCACTGAGAGAAACGACTGTAATTTTAGGGTGGTGTCAAAGGGCAATAATTAAAGGCAAGATTATTTCGCGTATTGGTTCTAGGTCAGATTGAATGGCAATAATGTATACTTCACTACTCCTTCTGTGATTATACGACACCTGTTTTAACACATCTTTGACGACTGCAAGCCAGTGATAAATAGGGAGACAAGTCGTGGTGGTAACACGTGTTACGATTACAAGCCAGTGTGTATATAGGTCTGAGAAGTATACGCTGTTGCCAGATTAATACGCGAAACACACGTGCCTCTAGCAATAATATATAGGCTATTTTCCATCTTCAAATAAAGCTGTTTAATAAATACATGTGAGGTTATGAGTATTTGTGTTACGACAAATAACCTATTACGTTACAAACAATATTAAATCGTTCACTATCTTTAAAAATTAAAGTATTTTTATTTTAAAAAAAATGGCACATGTGACAAAAAAAAAAAAAGAAACTTCCAGGGTGATGGGAACGAAAAGGGGGTGAAGGGAGGGGAGATCACGATGCGCAGCAGAAGCGGCAGTTGATAGTAGTTGCCTACTATATGTACCGAACAAGGCATCAGATCACTGTTGACTCAAAAACGCTCCAGTGCTTTTGAGCTTTGCGCCGACGAGTACACAAGGCCCGTGGGGGCTGCGCTAGGGGGTGGGTCGCTTTGATCTCCGCAGCATGTGAAGGGGTGTAAGGGAGGGTGGGTGGTGAGAGGAGGTGAAATTGCGCAACGTCACAGAGAGAGAGAGAGCAGAGGGAGCGAGCTCCAACCGTAATCCTTTTGGACGAACATTGGATACACGCGAGTGAAAAACAAGAGCTGCCGAGTGTGGAGGGGCGGGTGGGGTTGGTGGGTGAGGTGGTGTATGAATTGTGCCGTTGCGAGGGGTAGGGGTGGAGAGAGAGATGAAGTCGATGGTGCACAAGCCAGGGGATGAGAGAGTTTTGTTCATTACAATCACATAGAGCGATATGCGCGTGTGTGTGCAGAGCTATGGCGGCCAGGATATATTGCTGCCGTCAGACTGTATGGTCCATGGGCAAACATTACCCCTTCCCCTTCTCTTTCACAAACCCTTCATCCCTTAACTCTCTTCAGCAGATATAGCGGTTTGTACCTGGCTTAATCTTGCTGCTAGGAAGATAATTACATGCAGCTACTGAAACCAGCGTCCTAGGTAATCGCAATGACGGTTACAGACGTTTTTAAAAGGCTTAGCAGACGTGTTCTATAACAAATCAAAAATACAGTACAGATACTGTCGTTTGTGGGCTACTGTCGTTGACATACATTTCAGTCAGTCGGTGTAAGACAACGCATTTATACTTTGTCCACTCTAAGGTTGCAGCAGAAATAAAAATTGCTAACGGAATAAATCAAAGCCATTGAATTATATCTTGATTCCTCACAGTATGATCGTGCCGTAGAGCAGTTACCTTGTATTTGTCAATATTTCAAATTTTACTGTCACTCACTTGAATGAATTAGCTGCAACCATAGAATTGATCGAGTATAGTAATAGGAAGAATACAACAAATAGTTTTTTTATTTTATTTGTTTTCAAAAGAAATATAATTTCGAAAAACTGCTTGTTCAGGCCTACGGCCCTTCTACTACTCACCGGAAATGAACTAGTGATTTAAACTAGAAATAAGTACGTCACTAAGAATATATTATAGTTCATAGCCCGGGGTGTCAGCAAATGAGAGGGACCGTGGCTCTCACTGCCTTCTCCGAAGACAGTGACAAAAAGAGTCAAAACTTGGGCTTTGCGTCAGAGCTATGACGGGATCTCTGTCGGTATTGGCGGGTTCCGAACATGCGTTTACAGACTCGGAGCTCCTTGGTGAGCGAGGCCACTGAGGTTCCAGTTAGACCCACAGTTTATTCAGTGAAACTAAGATGTACATCCATTACCCAGTTGAGTTTATTTAATTTTTGTGATAACATCTGATGTGCTGTGAAACATTATGGTGTAAAACATATAATACGTTTTTTTCTCAGAAACACTTATTTTCTATCACAAGAAAACGCAGTGTTCTCATAATATTAAATGATGCTAAATAAACATTAAATTACAATAAATAAGCATTAAAAATCAAGAGCATAGTAAAAATTAATTTTTGAATCAATGTTAAGAAGTGTAATATTAACAACCCTATGTTTCTCAGCATCTTATTTATTTATTTTTCTGTTTTTTTTTCATACAATTGGTAACAAAAAGGAAACATAAAGAGACGAATATTTGATAACATGTAGTCATCAAATATTTCCGTCAAATAAAGTTGGCCGGTTACTATCAAATACGTCTGTCAAATTTTGTTTGAGCTCGCAACTTATATGTTTAGTTATGTTTTAGAGTAAATGTAAAAGTTTGGTACAATTATTTCAATTTAAGCCTACGTAACTGATGAAAAATAAAACTATTAGCAGGAAAACCTCACGAAAAAAAAAGTTAATTGTAATTTTTCTGACATATTTCGAATAATACTTTCTGTTTTTTTATTTGTAGATTTATTCATTTTAATCACAAATGCTCGGACTCAGTAGGCTTACATTTCATATAGGTAATAGTGTGATATTTTTAAAGTAGATAAACAGCGCTACTCGTCAATTCATTTAAATTACATTTTATTGCTTTGCCTTTATCTATAACTACAATAATATTTTCGACCCAACTGAACATGCTGCACGAATGAAGGTTATGATATGTCAGTTTACAAAGGGTGTGATTGTGATTGGCTGACCCAACATCCAATAAATTTTCTAATCCGTCCAATTCGCAAATATCGTACGAAAACGAAAGTCATCAAACTTTCTAAAAAAAAAAAAAAAAAAAAAATGGCAGCGATAGCGACGTTTTTGTGACGTCACTACCGTCCAAAACTATTTGAGCAACTTTATTTGGAACGATTGGAAGGAAAAATTTGACAGTGTGACAAGGCCTTAACGCGCACATGCAGAGCTTTACTGTATGTTTATTGGCAGCGCGTTTTTGTGCAGAGGCGGCACTCTTTTGACTGTGGCAATCATAACTAGGTTGACTGCACCATCGCAGGAACCCCTAGATCTTAGTGTTAATACATCCAATCACTGACCACGAAGCAGATCTGAAAGTGTTCACGCAAGGCAATGAAACAAAGTGGTGCAAAAATATTTTCTCAAAAACTTCCTGCCTCTAAAAATAACACATTTCGAATACATATTGATCAAAGATATCAAATAGTTTAAAAAAGGAAAATCATCTGAAGTTATTTTGTAGTAACTTTAAATTCGAATTTTGTGTCCTATAATATCTGTACGTGATTTCAACCCATTTTCACCCCCCCCCCCCTTTTCCAAGGACCAACACCCGAAATGGTTTCAAGCAAGTCCTGGGTGAATGAATATGACACATCAGTTGAGCACCTCGCGCTTAGAGGCGATGAGTCTAGTGAATAGTGAGCAACTGTCGTCCTTAGTGCTCACACGTTTTTCAGCCTCGCACGCATAAAGCTGCTGCAGACCCTTAACAACCTTTTTTTATTATTAGTTTTGCAATTTTGTAGACACAGCGCAAATTGTCCTAAAACTTAACTGCAATTTTTAACCCATACGAGATACGGATAGTTTCATCTTGAAAATATACTAACATAGCGGCACGCAACTCTGGTAATGTGAGTATATAGGTCATTCGGCTAAGATATAACTTTTGGAAAATAAATCACTAGGGATTATTTAATATAATTTAACATTAACAATAGTTACCTAACTCACTATGCGGTTGGCAGCTGTACTATACCGAACGTAGTTACGTGCATTTACCTATTTAAAAACAACAACACAGAGATAAAATCAACTAAAATCGGCGTACTTGTATTTTTTGTAATTAATCTTTTTTTTTATCAAACTATACAGGTTCCTACTGACCGCACAATTTATCTTTCACGCGCAGACAACAAGTGACGTGTCCATTAAGGTTAGACATTGCCCGTCGTTAGCTGTTGTGCGCGGAAAGATACGAATCGATTGAAAATAGAAATTTAGCAGGGCTTGTATGAGTGCTCACATTATCCTGAACAACCTATATAAAACTGTAGGATTACTACCATAGATGCGAGGGAAGCAAATTTACGATCTCTACAATAACAACACTCCTATGCAGATAATGAGTCAGAACAAAGCATGTTAATTTTGTGTGTTAGTGACTTTAAAAAAATAGTTTTCTATTTGTTCCTTAAGTGTGTAAGTTATAGTAATGTTATATGTAAACCGTTGATAAAAATACTTCTTATAAATAAGATTACAAAATTTAGATAAAGAATTTTTTTGCTCATATGCTGTTCAGAGTTTCGTTTATTAATGCAACAGACTCCTATTTATGCTGTTTTGGCGAGTATTCTTTTTCATATCCTGAAAGAAGAGTAGATGTAAAACAGGTGCAAATATATTCTCAAAACTTTTTTTTATCATATTTTTGTAGCCTAATATTTAAAAAAAAAAAAACTACACAGTAAAAACAATTTTCAACACTACTGTGTAGCAGTTTTACGACATATGCTTCCTTTCTGAATTAAAATAATAATAATAACAACAAATAAGCGTAAATAGCGAACTCTGGTCATAATATCAGGTACATTATTATTTAGTAAATTAATTTTAAAGTCGATTTTGAAGGTAGCTTATAACAGACCCTGAATATATGACTGCATATTGGGGAACAGACGCATTTTATTCCTTCGTGGAAATACTAAGGCTTTTATGACATTGGCCACGGCCACTTCGATGTTTCCTAAGTTAAAATATGCAAGCTTAATTGCCTGAGCTATCTTATGAGACAAATCATAATTTTTGCGTCCATGCAAGGTTTACTATGTCCCTCAAAACTTCAGCGTCGTGGTTACAGGACTGTGATACTGCTCAGTCATTCCGTTCGTCCGTGGAAGATAAGACTCAACAATCTGTCCAACAAAATAGTTATTATCAAATTAGCTGTGACGTTCTGTGCAGACATTCCTTGAAACATGTGGCTAAGTAGTTTTTACATTGCATTACAGTTTAACCAATGTCATGGATGAGAATATTCGTGGCAACTGTACACTATTACTAAATCCCTATGATATTTTTAACTGACTCGTTAGCATTGAGTTTTCATTTCTATGACATGCAACAACTTATTCTGGCATATGCTATTATCCTTCAACTATAGGCGCTGTTATTGAACGAGTGAGCGCCAACTTGGTTTCTGTACGGCAGGCTGCTCTGTGGCCTGGAGAAAATCAGGGAAGCAGCACGGTGAGAGAGGGGAAAGGGGGATGGATGCTGGAGAAAGTGCGCGAGTGTGCCGCATCTGGCACGACACGGCTCCAGTCAAACGCTTCACTCCCGGTAAAAACACAAGTCGGTCGGCGCGGCGGGCTTTAAGTTACCGGATCGTGTAAACAAGACACGGGGGCGGAGGTAAACACCCTTCCTGCCATGCCCCCTCCCCCAATACCACACCATCACCCAGACCACGTCGAGACTTGTCGCAAGTCACTGCTTCGACGTCAGATGTGGTTTATTAACCTTATCCGCAAGAGTTTGTTTTTGTTAAGGTGGCTGCGAGTAGATGTATTTTGAGCGTTCGAAGCATATAAATGCAAAAGCGATAAGGATGAGAGAGTGAGTGAATGAGGAATTAAGTGAGTGAGTATATATATATATATATACATATATATATGTTTATATAACTTATATAGTCTATATATGACCTTAAATTGCACATTAATGAGAGGTGTCGTAGCTATCACTAGTATTGACCTTCATGTCGCAAGCCTGCCAACAAAGTTTGTTTTAAGCTCTCTTACAGCAATTCGTATCGCTGATTCATCTGTATATGGGGCAGACTGTACACTGGGAAAGTTACTCAACTGGTAATGTACTTTTTCACTACATATCGGCGCAGCCATCTAGGACAATTTGACATAACGCGCGAGCGAAACTGCCGAGTGGTTTGTGTGGCGAATACACTACCTTGCGGAAATTTCCACACATATTAGGAAATCAGATTTCCCTCTCAAAGTTTAGGAATATTACCATACATATGATGAGTAATATTACTAACTTTTTTTTACAGTGTACGTAGGACAGGCTGTATGTGGGACAGCCTGTGTGTATAAGACAAGCTGTATGTAGGACAAACAGGCGAATCAGTGAAATGCATGGCCGCAAGGGTGATCAAAGAGCTATATATTGTATGACCCTTGCTGGCAGGGTAGGGTTGCCACACTGAAGGCCGCACATTCTACCATGCACGCGGCTATTGACGTGTAAGCAATACGATGGTTCTAAATGGGTCAGGGTTGTGTGGCTGCAAGGTACGCGAGTATTTTCGACTTATGCTACCCGGTTGCTTCATCGTATACTCAACAGCCTCTAAAATACAGTTACGCAGTTCACGTCTCTCCAGTCTCTCCAAGTGTTATGGGGGCTGTGGTTGGCACAGTAGCTAGTGAGTGCACTTATCCCTTCCTCCTCCCCCTCCCCACAAGCCGATCCTAGTATTATCTTAAAGTTCCATAAAACAGTGGTGGTTTTATATTGCTGCACATTACGAAAAGCAATACATGTTTATATAAGAGATGTTTCACAGTATACGAATCCAACGTATAGTCTGTCTAACGAAAGAATTCCATTTTTTGACAGTTTTGAAGGCTATCGTGTGTACCAATTTCTGCAGGAAATAACTTTTAATTTTGATAAATGGCACAGTTTGAGACCCAGCTAAGTGTGTTTGTGCAAAAGTTACTTGTGGCAGAGGAAAACACTGCTTATTTAATAGAAACAACTAAAAAAATTAATGCAAACACAAATGTCAAAAAGTGGAATTCTTATATGAGACAGACTCTAAACAGGCCAGTATTACAACAGTTAACTTGCCAGGTTTTCACCGTCAAGGTAGTAAAAATTACCATGAAATATCTACTGTCTACTGAATGTTTTGTGAGCATTCACGATTAAACAGTACTTGCAGATGGCGTGTCAGTGGCTGTTACACCAAGTAGTACACAAGCCTGAATATTTATCAGCAACTGCCGTCATACTTCACTACAACCGGCCGGCCACCAAAGTATGTAACTTCACTAACGTGGAAGGAAAAATTAGCAATTAAAAAAAAAAAAAAAAAAAAAAAAAGAGACTGAATCTACGATCTCTTACTTTAGTCTTGTGTAAACAAATACACGTGGATTAATCGTTAGTGATTGGTTGTCCCACAAACACTGTGTCAACACAAATCTGAAAGTTGTTCCTATTTATAAGACTTAATCATTGAATGTGTATTTCTTATAATGTACAAAATATGTATCTCGCATTGTACAGGCATACATGTTTTTCTGCCAGGTGTGGAAATGTATACACATAATTTACCACGCTGCTTTTTAAAGCATTAAGCTGGTCGTTGTGTGTAACCCGTGCATGCGCTTTATGCAGTCAATAGTCTGATCTCCCGGTTATTGAATGTGTCCTGCTTTCGTGTTGACGAGCCGGGACTCCGCGGTCAAGGTGTCGTGAAATATCCCAAATAAGCAAACATCAACTGGCCCACTTATGCAAATCTGATAGTGATAAGCAGCGCACAGGCAGTAAACATTCGGAATGCACCCGTGACCACATGTGACACACATGCTGCATAATGACATCAATCCACATTACACACAAGTGTACCACAAGCATTCTTATTGTACTCAGATGCTTGTTGTTAGTTTGCTAAGTCTGCTTGTGGACCGTGTACAGAAATATGTCAGTCTTTTTAAACTAAGTTGCCCGCATCAAAATTATTTCAGTATAACTACAAACATATTTTCTGACATGGCCTGATTAATAACCATTTCAGCAAAAGTAGACCATAGTACTAGCGAACGTTGGCCGCTTCTGCCAACAGTTGGCCAACTGAAAAATGATTGTAATTGCTACTAGGGATGCTCAAGGAAAACTGTTAAAGAGTGTGAAAAGAGAGTCGTTCTAAATATTTTTATTATCTTCGTCAACATCAGGCATTTCCTGCGAAAAAAAAATACCTGCTATTACTGCTGGGGTAACGGTTGTGTGCGCTGCCAGCATTTTCAGTGAGCGAAAGGGATAAAAAAAGATAACTTTTGAAACCTGGAAAGAATAATTAACGGGAAATAATAGTGTGCCCGGTATATGACGATTTTGTTAAAACTGCTGTACGTATTAAACTTCACTCGTATTTCTTACGAAACTGCCTACCTAAAAATTGTAGTAGTACGCTAGTCGATTTAAGAAATTAAATGTTTATTAACGTAAAAGTAATAATACAAAATCTATATTTGCAATTTTTCTTTTTTACAAAATAATAATAGCAATTATACTTGCCTCTAAATTAAACATTACTACGTTATTAAATACGCTAAGACGTGGAACGTCTGGTCTTATGTATTGCCAACTTATATTTTAGGTAGGCCTAAATATCACCTGCTCTTACTAGGGTTCTTTGTTTAAAATTAGTATTGATTAGTAGAGTATTGACTTTAAACGTTTGATAGATTAATTTTAAGGCACTCTCAACAGGCATAGTAACAGGAAAATATATTTAATTGCTACCTTAGATGTGAGACTCCAGTGTGTATAATACGTGGCTGAAGGATACAATTGCGTTGTACGGAAAATTTAACTAAGCCGGTCTCTACTAACGTGAAAAATCTATAAACCAATTAATTAAATGAATAAAGATTTACTAACAAAATCTACTCCCTAAAAATAATAATATTTTACCGCGGTTTTAGAGTACCAATTTAACGAAAAATACCTTACCTAGTAGGAAAGGAGAAGCATTTATTTAATTCAGTTGTAAAAAATCAAATAAAATAAGGTTTTTGTAAAACATTGTCCTGGAGCAAATTGATTCTTATTGTTAGTCTTAGTTTATATTTATTTATTTATTGTATCTGTGAGGTAGGGCGAAGCACATGTTGGCACCACTGTGAGCAGCACGCGTCGAGCTGAGAAGCGACGCAGTTGGCTGGCCCCGCGCAGTGACGGAGTTATGCCAACAAGTGTCGAGAAGCAAGACGCGCAAATCCCGGCCAGGAAAACAAATAGTTCTGCTGCTCGAACAAACATTTGAAAATACAGAAGAACAAAGAAGCAGGGACAGAAATACTCCCATCGTTATCTGCCGGCAAATATATGCACAGTTCTTCTTGAGGCAGTTTGCTGATACGGGGACGGCTGTTGATGCGAACGTTTTTGTGCTGGAAAACCATACCTACGTGAGTAAACTCGTCCTGCATTACTGAAAGTAACGATTACACCACTGCTGCACACATTCCAACGTGTGAAGCGAGCTACGTGCTTTGCATTACTACTGCGAGGGTATTAGTAATTAGATTAACGATACTTTCTGTTCCACGTCAGTGCAGATATTTAATTTTATGCATTATCACTTAATAACAGCTAGCTATGGGTGGTTCATAGTGTCTTTGAAATTTTATTTAGAATTGCAATTATTATTTCTGGGACGAACAACAAATATAATCAGTGGTTTATATCCAAAATAATATATGGTTCCATGATCAAAAATTTCATGCGATTTTTTAATGTAACCAGTGGAAAAATTTATTCCTAACGTTACATAAAAGCATAGGCCCACATCATTAGCTACTTTTACATTTACGAGAATACAGACTTAACTAACGTAATCTTCGTTCAGACAACAAAGTAGAACTTTTTTCACGTTTGGTAGCATAATTTTTGTAATTGAGCGAGTAGATAAGGGAGATACTTGTCAAATTATTGACACTGAATGTGAGCATACAAGGTCTTTAGAATGTAGCCTACGTCCTTTGTTAAGCCGAAGATATGAGTAGGCCTATACACTTAAAATGTTGAATTAAACATTTTTAAACTAATTTCCATAGAAGATATTTAAAAACAAACAAGAAGTTACCAGCATAACTGATAAGCTACTTTCCACAAAGTGGGTGCAAATTAACCTTGAAAGTTAAAATCGTTTACATAATCTAGGAATATTAAATGATACTATTCATTTAGACGTATGATACACGACATTTACTAAAAATAAGTCAGCTTACTAAGTAATATGCGAGTAACCAAATTAATAAATTAGGTAAAAATTTCTCTGAGATGTCTTTCTGTCATAAAAATAATTACAAATAGCCGCCGTTTTTAATATATATTACAGATGGATGACCAAAATAGACAAAAGTCAAGTCAGGTTTGTATGCAATATATGTGTACAAAGTTTGATGAAATTATGAAAAAAAAAAAAAAAAATTATCCTAAAATATGTATTACCATGCCGAAAAAACATAAAGATGGATGTCAGTTTGAAAATATGAATACAGGACGAACGAAACACACAATATTTAAGTAAACTTCGTATGTAGTATATGTGTACCAAGTTCAGTAAAATTCTAAAAAATATTTCCTAAGAAATATTAGCCTATACAATGCTAAAAATATAAAAATGGCCACCATTGCGAGAATTGAACACAGGTTGAGCAAAATACACAAAAGTTAAGTCGGCTTTATAGGTAGTATAAGTGTACCAAGTTTGGTGAAATTCTCAAAAAATGTTTACTAAGATACGGAATACTTAGAGCCACGATTTTATGGCGAAAAGATTTTTGCAACATTTGGTTTCGATGCGTCATGTGCACACCTGCAGCTCTGCTACATCGTCTGTGGTTGGATGATTTTACTCTCACTGGCCTTGGCAAATTATAGACGTACAGACTCACAATAATCTTATTCTGATTGGTGCAGTCAAATGAGAAACGTGTCTGAACATAGACA
>PNEQ01079980.1:30095-55882 GCA_003012365.1 Medauroidea extradentata | reverse complement strand
ATCTCTGAAACAAATTGGGGCAAAAATCTTTTCGCGACAAAATCGTGGCCCTAGGAATACTATACTAAAAATACAAAAATTGCCGCCATCTTCAAAATATAAACACAGGATGAACGAAGTGCACAGAAGTCAAGTCAGCTTTGAATGTAGTATAAGTGTACTAAGTTTGGTGAAATGCTGAAAAAAATTTCCTAAGATATGCAATACTATGCTAAAAATTTATAAACAAAGTTTTTTTTTTAATACTAACACACCAAAGCAAAATAAACAACTTTAAAGTCAACTTTGTATGTAGGCCTAGTATATGTGTACAGAGTTTACTGAAATTTTGAAAAATATTTCCTAAAATATGGATTACTATGCTAAAATATATATATACAAAAATTACTGCCATTTTGAAAATATGCAAACAGGATGAACTAAATGCACAAGATTCAAGTCGGCTTTGTATGTAGTAGGCCTATATGTGTACCAAGCTTAGGCAGATTCTGAATAATACTTTCTAACATATTTTATACTATGCTAAAAACATAAAAATGGCTGTCAATTTAAAAATATGAACATAGGATGAACGAAACAGACAATATTCAAGTCAGCTTTTTTATGTAGTCTATATGTGTACCGACTTTGGTGAAATTCTGAATAAATATTTAGTAAGATATGTAATACTATGCTAAAAAATATATAAAACGGCCGCCATTTTGAAAATCGCTTACTGGATTAACTAAATACACAAACGACAAGTAAAGTTTGTAATTAGTATACGTGTACCAAGTTTTATGAAATTCTAAAATACAGTGCCTTAGATATCTAGCTTTATCGAAAAATGTTAAAATGGCCGCCAATTTGTAAATTTTACCATGGCGTAAGCGAAATATAAAAAAGTCAAGTCAGATTATAAATAACTATGTGTGTACATAGTTTTATGAATTTCTGTAAACTGGTTAAAAAGTTTTTAGGGGACACACACACACCTACACACACGGGCACACAAACACACACACAGAAAAAGGCGATTTCATAAGCCTACTTTTTACTTCGAAAAGTATGCTAAAACAATAGCAACTAATGCCAGGGACCTAATGCTCCAGTTTTCAGCCGTACGCGAGTTGAAAGCAGAGTGGTCTTTTCCAATACATGGAGATTGTTTTATTGTTCGGCTTTTCATTCTTTAAAACTAAAAGCGAAAAAATAACCTCCGTGTCCTGAAAAAGTGCACTCGGTGTCCAACTCGCATACGACTGAAAACTCGAGCATCTTCAGAAAACCGCGAGCCGCTATAAGTATTCTCCTAGCACTGTATAGCCGTGATTCTGCTGAGTACGGGATAGCATGGCAGCCCATCGCCAACCCCCAACCTGGAGGATCAGAGATAAATGAGGGGTGACATGAAGTGAGACCCTACATGTAGAGCAGCGACGGAATGCAAGGGCAGGGGAAACCGGAGTGCCCCGAGGAAACCCACCGGTAAACCACAACGACCGCCACGTTGCCCACGAGTAGTCTGACCACACTGATACACTGATTAAATCGTTACCGATATTTTTCTTAGGTATGCCTTGCAGGTGATTTTTGGAAGAAATGCCAGCAACTTCGTCGGTCATCGCCTTCAGCACTGATACACTGAGGGCCGTATCTATAAACGGCTTTCGAAAGACAACCAACTGCTATCCCCATAGAGAAAGCATTGGTGATCAGTTGGTTGTCATTCGAAAGCCGTTTATAGATACGGCCCTTAGATATTAAGGTAACAATGCATAACGTAACTACCAGGAACTTTTCTTCATTGCAACAGCAGTGAAGGTTTTGATAAGTGTCTTGCTGTAAAACAGTATTTTCTGTACTGTTCATGGATAACAAGTTGTTTATCGTATTTTCTTCAGTTTGGTTTTTATTTGCGTTCCTTATCGAATAAGTATTTCTGCACCACTTCATACGTCACAGAAAATGCATATTTTATAAATAACAGCTGATTTCTTTTTGCTATACACGAAAAAGTGTTACTGTCATTCACTGTAAAAAAATAAAGGAAAGGTCTATTCACTGTGTTATGTAGTAATATTGTGTACAAAATTTGAACCCAATGGTTTCTGTCGTCTTATTTTACTCCCGCAAAATTTCATGGGCACAGTAAAAAAAATTGTACTGTTACAAAACCAATTTTTGGAACAAATTAAAAAAAAATTAAGTCGACAAAAAATTGTGTACTTTACAAGAAATGCTTGTAAATGTAGAAAAATGTCTGCATACTTACAGCCATTTCTGTATATTTACAAATCAGAATTGTACATTCACAAATAAATTCTTGTACATTTTACAACTATTGTTTGAAGTGCCACGTAATTTATTTTTGGCAAATTGTTTCCACTATATTATTTGTAAAAGTACAAAACATTATGTGAAATGTAAGAAGTCATCGAAGGTTATTTTGTATCAAATCAAACACTTAACTCATAAAACTATATTCCACAAGTCCCAGCATGTATTTTGAAAATATGGACTGGTTTTATGTCCTACGACATATTTGTTCAAGTGCCTAGACTGATAAATGGTTTGACATTGGATTACATGTATTTTCTTATAAAAATACGAATTTTATTTTACTGTGTAGGGCTTTCAGGCCTATAGGCTATATAAAAAAATCTGTATTGCATGAATTCAAATTATTAGGCGTTGAAATGAGAGCAGTTATTATTAATAATAAATATAAATTATTGTAAAAATTTTCTTCCTGTAGAGAGTAAACTTAGTACTTTAGCTGTGAAGTAAATGTAGAGTATGACACTCTGTCGCTTGCCACGTTTCAAGTGCTTCCGGTTGTTTGGCCATTCGTGGATTTTTAAACCGACATAAGAAGATTGAATAAATTCAGACTGTTAAAAAATTGAGAGAATTATTTTAAAAATCCCATAACTCATTTCCTTGCAGGAACAAAGTATGTCAATGATTTACAGTACTAAAAAAAATTATACGAAAAATCATAGTTACATATAATTGACTCGAGAAGATGTAGCATATCACGTGGAAGTACATAACAGGGATTTTTTTTTTTTGCAAACGGTTTGATTTACGACATAACATGCATTAACCTATAAAATAAGGTGTCTGAAATAACCAGCTTAATTGGTTTTTGAAGTATTTCCGAGTAAAATAACCACAATTTACAGGGTAGTGTTTAAGGTTTCAAGAACTCACCAAGAAGAGCCATGCAAAGTTCAAAATACAATTTATGTTTGACACGTTTTCAGATGTTCAACATCACAAAATGTAATATTATTTCGAATGTGACACGTACATTATTTCCAGAAAATTACAAGTTTTCTTCCTCCACTTAGGCTAGCAATTTTTTTGTGACTAAGTAATCTGTGAAAAGATCCTTAATTTTTTTATAATTTTGCTAAACGTTACTAATTTTGTTGCTACCTAATTCTTAAGTCTTGCCACTGTTAGCACCAGCTTGCTCGCAACGCCCACACATTTTCAATGTGTAAGTTAAGTTGCCAGGGCAACACTGATCTTGTTCAAGTAACATAGCTACCAACCTACGAAGTGCGCTCGGTTTTACTAGCAGTTTTATCTTAGATGTTTTTTATATTAGAACTCAAAATCATTGATATAAGATGTGTAGGCCAGTCTTAACATCTCATCAACCGCAAGGTCATATATATATATATATATATATATATATATATATATATATATATTGTTGCGTGTTGGCCTGGCAGCAGGCATATTGCTAGATGGACAGCTTGATGATTCAACCATTGTCCTGGATCTTTCCAAACTCCAAACTGCCAAACAGAGGCAATCTTGAAGAGTCTTGAAGAGTAGTGTAGAGTCTTTGGAAGTCTTGTGAAGTCTTTTGGAGACCCATGTGAGTATGATGTGAGACCCGAGTGTGGTGTGGGTCGGCATCGGCGTCACTGGGACGACGACGGACGCGCGCGAGGTGACGGGCCACGGAGAAGACAACACTTGGGGTGTTGTGTCGGCGCGGCGGAGCTGACCAGGAGACCTTGGGGACGACAACACGGCGACCTTGATCGAAGTCGAGACTTGGTAACACCTGCGGGATGCCAGAGGAACAGACAGCACTTAGGGTGTTGTATCGATGGCAGCAGTGAAGAAGGTGTCGGCGTGCTACAGAAATTTGGTGAGCTGTTGAGAACAACATGGGAGGTGTATCGGCGAGAGCAGTCACTGGCAACTTAGGGGAGTTCGCTATTGGTCGTGCTAGAAGAAGGTGCTATGCTTGTGGAGAGAGACTGGTGAAAACATCTTGATAACATCGAGTCTACTGTGAGGCTGCAGGCACATACCTTCGCAGCAGTATTGGGCGAAACAAGAGGTCTGCTGCTGCGGGTCGACGACAACAAGGAGGTACGCGACGGGAGTCGAACCGAAGACCTCAGGAGTGAAGACAATGGTGCACTAGGGGTGCTGCGCAGCACATGGTGAGCCATCACCACTTCGAACTGATAAGGTTGTATTTTGTCACTATTTCAGAGACGGTTAATTGAATATATGACTGAACTTTTTTTTTTGTGATTTGTTGTAGTCTTCAGTTAATTCATGGTAAACATTTTTGCTCTTTAATTGTCCAAGTTAATTAACGTTTCTGTGACACAGCAGTAACTGTGTGCATAATTAAGGGTGTTGTGAAAAGTATGTTTCATTGTTGTTTTGTGTATTTTTGTAAACTTTGTGAGCTGATAAATCAATGACTTAATTCAACTCTTTTATTTCTAATTATACTATCTCTATCACAAAGAGCTCAAAATTGCGCACATGTAAATTTTTGCTAAAAATGTAACAATATATTGAGCCAGTAGCTCAGACCGACAGGAAAAGGATTTAAAGCTACTATGACTTGCATTCAGGAATAATCTCAGACCTCTCCTGGAAAAACCAAATTCAGTATCGCCGGACCTGCATGCGTTCCCAGATCCCGACTGCCATCCTCTAGGTAGCAGTACAAAAAAATTTCTTCGTTTGCATCAACAAGGCCAAAACTAAATGCTTAGTTGCAACGATATATGTTGGACAATGCTGCAAAAGGAGCGTCGATTTTACGGGTCGGTTGAATACAGCAATTGATTTATGAATTTCATACCGATCATGGTACAGAGAAAAACAAATATGTAAATGCTAGTATCTGAACTTATATTCGGTGAGACTATCAGTTCTTTAGAAGCTAACGTATTTACGCGTGTAAATTAATCGTACTGTCTTTGTTATGGTAACGTATAAATGGGCTTTACGTTTCGTCGGCAGCGAGGCCATTATAGAGACGATGATAACTTAGTACAAGTAGGCCTATAGGAGCTGGGAGAGGAATCGGCCATGGCCTTTGTCCAGGAACCATCCCAGCAAGCAAACTTACCTAACACTTTCTTTCGTGAGGTATGTGGGTTTTACGCCTCGTCGACAGTGAGGTCATTAGAGAAAGTGACACTCAACTTGATAAAATGACAGAAACTAAGAGAGGAGTCGGTCATGTCATTAGTTAAGGAACAATTACAGTATTCGCCTGGAGCGATTTCGGGAAACCATGGCAAACCGAAATCAGGATGGCCGAAGCCGAGGATCGAACCCGTGTCCTCCCGAATGCGAGTCCAGCGTGTTACCGTTGCACCACCTCGCTCGGTGACTGTCTCTGTTATTAGTGCATTCAGAATGCAGTTTGCGGGATTTTACCACAGTATACAGTTACGTCCATTTTGGGTTCTTTTTCACGTAGGCCTAACCGTGGGTGAATTGTGTGTACGTAGCTCTTGGACAATACAAAAAAAAATTAACTTATATACAAAACGTTTCACTTCGAAAATAACTTATCCTGTACACGGAAGTAAATTGTTTAGCTATATCAGCTGCATGCCACGTGCCAGTGTACAGCAGATGTAAATATATTTACTAACGGAACGATTCCTTGCGGTATTGGTAACTAGTTTACTCGTCTTCCTCGTGTATTAGTTATTCTAAACGAGTATCCCGGAATGCTGAAAAATACGTCAATACGTCGAACTTTGTTACACCAGCCATCCCAAAAATTATTTAACTAACTTGACAGTGAATAGCCTACCTGTCTAATAAAAATTAAACCACCCATTCTGATCATATTGTAATTATTTTTGCTTAAAAAACCAATTTGCTAGGTTATTGAAGAAAATAAGAAAGGCTGTAAATAATTATTGTAAACTTAACAAAAATGTGTTCACGTATGCATGTGGTCTATGCAGGTGTGTGCGTATGTTTATTTGTGTGTAGGCCTATGTATGTGTGTATATGTATGTATATGTGTGTATGTATGTGTATGTATGTATGTGTGTATGTATGAATGAAAGTAGGTATGCATGGAATGGAATGTTTCAATTCAATTTTCACTACCTTCCTGAAGTCCAAATAATCTGAAATCTGCACACGTAGGTATAATCGATGACAATACAATCGTCTCGTAGTTATGACCTGCTAATTTCACCCATTATAAAAAACGCTATCTGACTGCGACAGAAAAAAATTATTTTAAGATGAAAATAATTAACGCTCCATTTTGAAATATGTTATTACCGATATCTTCCATTTTGTTTTAAGACTAAAAAATAAAAAATAAAATTATAATTTAAAACCTAAAAAACACGCTTTCGTAACATTATAACATTGTGAACTAACGTTGAGTACTCTCTACTTAATTTTCGTAACTACTCTACCTTTACGAATAGCTAGTGATAACAAATTTAAGACAAAATATATCAAGCACTTAACGCGTTTTTAACATTAAGTTAATCGTTTGGTCAATGTCTGTATTCTTATTATAAGCTTATTAAATAAATAAGATACTGAATTGTGGGACATCTTATCGCTGTTGAACACAATCTTCATAGTTTGTTTTTACTTTTTAGTTTATATCGCTACAAAATCGTGATTTTATTAACAGTTTTTTAAAGTAAAATTTTATTCTTGTAGTACCGAACTGGAAAATGTTATATAATAGTTTTCAAGTTTTTTGAAGCACAAAAATGTACCGTGCGTACTTTGTGTGTGCCTTACTTGTGACGTTGAATTAGTTTGCGTTTATTTCTTTTATTTCCACCACGTAATACAAAGACTTCTAGACGTATTTTAAATATAGTGTTGACTACACGTCCTTCAGAACCATGTACACGTAACGGACGTGCAAACCAAACCTACACTGAAAAAAAGTATAGTTGTAGGTACCATACTTGTGTTAAAATACGGACAGCAAAACAGTTTGGTTGTTGGTACTACTTTAATATATCTTGTAGAAGAAACAAAGAGCCTTGTTGCTTTTACACACCAGATGGTAACTTCTACAAAACAGATTGTTGAAGTAACTGTCCAGAGTAGTACCAACAACCAAACTGTTTTGTTGTCCCTATTTTAACACAAGTATGGTGCCTGCGACTATACTCTTTTCTTTAGTGCAAAATACGTTGCTGACGAAGGAACAATTTAATAAACTTCAGCCCACTAAACGATACGGTAAGTATTTGTCGTACGCTGTAACTGAAAAGCGTACCGTAAAGTCAAAAATTCCGTTTGAACTGTTAATGCTAGACACACACACACATAGCCTATATTATTTTTCTGAATATAAAGCTTTTTTAAAAAATAAAATAACCATAGTTTTACTGTGAAGATTACCGGTATCGAAAGTGCCAGAAGAAACACTTAGAAAACATCATTAATTTAATCCGTGAACAAAATTGTAAACTAATAATCATATTTAATAGGCAAAATAAACACATCACAAGTTCAGGAATATTTTTCCATTGTTTGAGGTATTTCGAGTTTGTGAAAGTCTACACTGAAAGGGAAAAAAAATTGTAGTAAATGGGTTCCTGCCAGATTATTTTGTGCTAAACACAGAATTACTTACAGAAGAGCACAAATTTTTATTGGTGACAGCATAATGTTTTTGCTTTAACACACTATTTATTTGCAGGGTCAAAACTAACAAAATATTTTGTAGCTGGCGAAAAATATTTTTTCCCGTGCTGTAGGCTAATAGGCCTCATCCCAGCTAGTTTTTCAGCTGTGTAGGCTTCTGAACTGTGAGTTTGTACTGTTAAAAATACGCGCATCATCATTAAGCTGGGCCCCAAGGCAATGTCTCAGTAAATTTCCACTAAGACCTAAAAGCGCTCGGGGAAAGACAAACACACGGCAACAATAGCGTCCCCGCATTAGCGACAATCCCCGACTTCATCTCGGATCTTGTTACCTAATGCTCTGCGTAGTTGCGACAAGCACAAATGTTGCGTTTCCCGTACCCACACAAGCGCGTCACGTCGCTTTCGACATCACTGTACCACGGAGAGTTGCCGAGCTAGAAAGCATGTTCCGTGTATACCGTCCGCCAGCTGTTTACCCTCAATAAACACTCGCTGGCTTGCACGCTTTCGAGAATTCGCGAAGTGGATTTACCGACGCGCGCCTTGCAAATCATTACGGGGCATGAAAATAAATAAATAACCCCAACTGAGACATCATCAATAGTACGGGACTGTCTCCTTAGATTAACTAAGTATTTTTCAGATAAAATGTTGAACATTAGGCGCTGTACAGTAGAAATTAATGTGTAGAATATTATTTGGTTATCAGTTTTAATTATAGGCTACATCAAGTAAAATCGTTCACACAGAAAAATAAAATTTGTGGCAGAGAAAAAATCTTTTCTGAGTATGTACCCTGTAAAATTTATCTTGTGGCAGCTACAAAAACATTTTGCTGTCATCACTAAAATATTGTAGTCATCACAAAATGGTTTTGTGTTTACAATTTTGCAGGGAAGACTTGTTACAAAATGTTTCTTTCAGTGCAATTATTCTGGGTTGCGAAATTAACAAGTTGCCGTTTTTCGATTATTTGCTTTAGTTTCGCAGGCCGGAATAATGAAAATATTTTAATGGCGTTGTTTGTAAACTACTTATCATGTAATGTTTACGAAAACGTTATAAAAATATATAAATATTATTAATTTAAAGTGACTTCAGTTCATCACCCTTAAATCGAGAATCATCTTTAAGAGTTCAAGACACAGAGAAGTAAGAGAACGATTAAGACGACACCAGCACACATTCCTAGCGTATCATAGCCACTGCGCGCAGTACACTTGCTTCGTACTAGTCAAATAGCGCGGCAATTAAACACAGCACATGCCATGAAAGTCCACAGATATAACTGCAGACTATGTGTTTTTGCCTACCTCCTAACAAAATTCTTAATAACATATTTTTAAAATAATTTGCGAGTTTATTTTCTCTTTAAATGCACGCCCGGCTATCCTGATTGGGTTTTTCCCATGGTTTTCCAAAATCAATCGAGACGAATGCTAGAAAAACTCTTTAAATATGCCTACATACCTTAACTAACTCCCTTGTTATAGTGCACGCAAAATATCCGATGAATAAAAACTAATTGCAGCAGCGATATTATAACCTACTGCGGTATATATTTAATGTGTACATTTCTTAAAGTCGTATTTTCATTATATTTATTCACTGAAATACACCATGTGGTAACAGCCAAGAAGCGGAAAGAAAAAACCATACTGCAAACAGTAATTATCTTCTACTTCAGAATCCGATTCGAGTATTTGGCATCCGGCCATAAGAAAGCACGGTATCTAGGCTACCTATATATTTACAGTAGATATTGTAAACATGGTTCATTAGCATTACACGAATAAAATAAAAATATACGTGCTATAAGAGAAGGTTAAGGCTACCGTAAACCGGGGTTACTTTGACCTTGTAGGGTTACTTTGACAACTCAGAATTTTGGATTTTATGTTGTTTAGTGACGAAAGTTTCAGACAGTAAATATAAGGAACAAAGGTAGTTATTAAAATAATCTCTTCAGAATATCTATTTATTTACCAGAAAACCCAAAAGCTAATATTTTGAGCGTTCAAAGTAACCCAGAAAATGGACAAAGTAACCCCGGTTTACGGTACCATTAAAGCGATACTTATCGCTCAGTCTACATCTCATCAACTGTTCGCCATTAAAATTTACTTTCAGAGAATAGGTAAAGATTTTCGCAAAATCAATTTTTGCGAATTACAAAATGTATGTGAAAAATGGAGGGGGGGGGGGTGATTACCTTGGTTGTAACTTTCACGTCAAACTCTAAGACTGATGCAGACTCAACAAACTGTACCGTAAGTTGGTTGCTGGAATATGCAACCTACACTTCGTGTAATTTGCATGGTTAACTGAAGGACTTTTTGTTCTGTTTTTGATTAGTCTACATTCATTAAAATGCAATTTACGCTGTGATTTCACTATGGTATTACGTACGTTATTTCGATAAATTTTCAGGAACTGTCAGCAATAATTTACTGAAGTTTACCGAATTAGCCTACATATTTAGGCATTTGGGTTCCAAATCATTGCATTAATTGCCGTAATGGTTTTACGGCTTAAAGTTTTTTTTCGAACCTGTGGTAGTAACGTAAAGTAGGAACCAGCAACTTTACTAATGATCTAATTAATTAAGACTAATTAAAACATTGAATGTCCTAACTACACAAGCATTGAAATTAGTAGGTAATGTTCTACTCTCCAAATTAATATTCTATTTCATTAAATATATTGATATAATCAAATAAAATGTGTATTTGCTAGCAAAAATTAAAAACCTTAAATTTAAAATATTGTTAAGTTATCAACTACTTCGATGTGCATCCGTTGTATAACAAAAAGATAAGGTTTCCACTTATTGTTGACAGCGGCTCATTTATCAATCTCTACCAGTGATACATTTTTGCACAGGAACTTTTATACATCCTTAAATAACCACAGCCAAAACTAACTTATGTAACGTTTATTATTTCATTGCTGTTTTATGTATTCAAGTAATTTATTTTTGTTACGCAAATGTATAAACTTACTTATATTTTACGTGTGAGTGAGTTACTTGTATACAATTGAGGCATTACAGTTTTTAAATCTTTAGCATTTTGTCACATTCAAGAAATTACCAAGTTCGGTTCGATTCCTGGCAATACCTGTCCTGAATTGAATTACACCTGTTTTGCGATGCTATATTCTTTTAAAATGTGATATGCTGTGTTATGACATGAATGAGTGTTGAACATGTTTAAGTGTAGGCCTACATATTGGCCTACACATGTGAAAAACTATTTCGTTCGCTCTTAAAATAATTAAAAATATTTTAACATTTCATGTTTATTAAAATTTTTTTAAATAATACAATAAGTTTTCGGCGGTATCTAAACATATTTTTAACAACTTTCTGAGTGTTTATAGTTTTATTTGTACTACTATGAAGAAACATCTAGGAAAGTAGTTTCCAGGCCACGGCCAAATATGACACTAGGAGTTGAAAATTGACCCTCATGAATGACTGGCGCCACTGGCACTCTGGTGTTTTAACATTGCGATGTAACTACGAGTGCAAGTTCGTGTCTTAGCCGCTAGGAGCACTGGTAGTACGAAGATATATTGCATTGCTAAAACAACACTTCATTGCTAGGACGCTTTCAGTCATAAAGGGGTCAACTGTATAGCATCAGTGTCCTGTAATTCTAAGACCGTGTTCCAGTCTTCGTGCTTGTAGAAGTAGTAGGAATTTACGACTGCTTGGAGAGTGAATGTTATGTTGGTTCAGTCGCATCAGAGACACTATTTCGCAGCTGGTTCTCCTAACAACCATAACACAACCAGGTGAACCAAGCGGAATAGGGTCGCTGGTTCAATGACACACGCGTATCTCCCAAGGTTAATTCTATGACACGTTTAAAAAAATAATGTTTTCTTATGGGAAAGATCGGCACAGGGAAAAGTTTTGCCGGTAGTTGCTAAGGGGTCTAAGATGTGAGACCGTAGTAAAATTAATTTTAACTAGGTTTGAGAGAAGCCATTTTATTTCGAAGTGAAAACAAACTAATTTCTACTTTTAAATCATCAACTTCGCGTAACTTTATATTCATATATCAATTTACACCCTTTACGATACCATCACAACTAGAGGCAGAAACTGTCCCTTGTCAAACTAATAACACAAAGATCTATAACTTGTAGTAAGCCTATACAATTAACGTTACTCCCAGTAAGACAAAAACACACGAAGAAAATATGTTTGTGTTGAATTTGAAACTGGCAACAAAAAATATCGACGCCTTTATAAAGCCAAAAAATATTTCTCCGTTCATATTCTATTACTGATGCCATAGGCCTAGATATTGTGCAAGTCTGAATTCATTATTATTGTTTGAACTTACAGACACAAATTCATTTTATTGTTACACAGAAAAGAAAAAGGACTCGTTTTAACTCAATAAAACCTGGACAGTTGTTCCCGATCAGTTAGAATATTGTAATCAAAATTTGTTAAATATAGTTGATGAAACAGATATATGAAGTTGCAAGTATTTTACTCTTTCAAATTCATTGTTTTTACCAAAGAGTCATTATATATCATTTTCTTGAAACCAGTATCTAGTATTAGGGCTTGGAGTATTTAATGGTCGACAAAATTCTAAAACTGATGTAGCATACTAAATAAATATTATCATTGTTAGGCCATCTAATTAGTGACTCAGAGAACAAGACACTAACAAAGCATAACAATATGATTCATGCCATGTAACCAATATAAAATATCGCCGGATTATAAGAAAATGTTTCCGTGCGACTAAATTTAGTTTTTTCTTTTAATTATCTTAGTAGGTATTTAATTTAAATTAGCTTCGTAACAAGCTTGACATTTCTTTTGTGTTCACATGAAAATATTTTTACACATTTGTCCAGCTGGTCAAGTTCGCATGAGAGTATATAGCTATAATTAAAACTACAGTTCACTGAAAATTTGAATGTTTCTTATAAATCCAAGAAATATTTCGAGAGATTGTAATGTTACGATATTTCATCCAATTCATTCGAAGGGTCGTTTGCAATTTGTATGACAATGATAAGTCAATTCCGACGTGGTTATTTTAATGACAACATTTCCAAAAAAAAAAAAAACATAATTTTAAATTTGTAAAATTAGTTCAGTAACTTGTATTCAAGAACTTATTTTGATGCATTACTGTACAATGCCTGTGAATATATCTTTGACAGTTACTTTTATTTACTCTATATGGTTCATATCACAGACATACTTTGTGAGCAACATGTCCTTGCAAAGAATTAAATGAGTGTTTCTATCAGAGAATTAAATGTGGTATTACTATTTATTAAAAATTAACAGTTAGATATTTGAGAACTTTTTTTACATCACATCCATGTCGTTTATTTTACAAGCTCTCATTACGTTTGAACCTTTGATGCACTTATGAATGTATAAATTCGAGTCAACCAAATTTTAACGAAATTTTTTTAAAATTAACACTGAAATCTTGCTAAACTACACGTTCATTTCAGAGCAGTTTTTTTCTTTTTTCCCCCGTGTGTTTTTTGGAAATAATTTAAAGAAAGTTTTTGCAAACATACAAAAATTACTACAGTATTTGTTACTTGTTGGCACTATCAAATTTTGGAAACTTTTTTTTTCTCAAAAACTTAACGATTTTGTTTTGCTTACATACTTACAATGGGCCTGGATATTTTGTTTGCAGTGTTCTAATTACATAAAGCTTTATAACTTGTTCTAGTCCAAAATTTGAGGACCTGATATTTAAAGCCAAATAACGAAAGCAGCAAAAACACTTTCGTTGCTACAAAAAATGTTTGTGTAGATATAAGACACTGCGAGTTACTTTGTCACAAATAAAATTTTTGTTTGTAAATTACAGTAACGGTAACAAAAATTATGTTCATGTTACGGTAAATTATTTGCAACTTTTGTGGTGAA
Source organism: Medauroidea extradentata (assembly GCA_003012365.1). NCBI lineage: Eukaryota > Metazoa > Arthropoda > Insecta > Phasmatodea > Phasmatidae > Medauroidea > Medauroidea extradentata. The sequence continues at coordinate 42,040 of PNEQ01079980.1, read as the reverse complement.
GAAAGTCGCGGTATTTTTAACCCAAGCTTTATATTAAAAAAAAAAAAACATTAAATTTGCTTAAAGAAATTTATAGTTTTTTCAAATAAAACTTAAGACAAAATGTGACACAAATATAAGTTTTCCGCATTTGCTTTGGTGTAAGGCAAGATTCCTTTACAGCAAGCTAAATGTGTTTACGGAAATGTTAATTTGCAGTGGATCATATTCAAACAATATTTTGTTGTTGCAATAAAAGTGTTTTTACAGTGTGTAATATATAGCCATTGATGAGAAAAACACCATTAGGCCTAGAAAAAACTAGGCGGGTTTTAATTCGTTAGGCCTTTATAGATTTTGTTGTGTCATGAAAATCCTTTTAGCGAAGTTAACAGTGAGCAAAGCCTTTGCTGCAAAAAACTGAAAGCAAAATGAATGCAAAAGAATGATTTACGGCACACTCGTGAAAGCAAAGGACTTTTAAGTCGTGTACATTTATTTCACATATTTTTTTTTAGAATAGGCTATTTTTTCTTTGTTGTTTTATGGTAGACTACTGAAAAGGCATTCATCATCTAATAGGTTTAAAAATTTCTAAGAGAAAAAATTTTTAAGAAAAGCTCATTAAAACATTCCCAAATCAACATAAAAGCCACTTACAATCTAACGCGTTGACTGCTGATTGAAACTGGAAACAAAATTTTTGTGAGACGAAGGAAATACATCACCAAAGAATTTTTCAAATAGGGCCTAACATAAGGAAAACTATTGTACCTTCTCGCGTTCCTAATCACTTATCTTAGTTTTAAACATATTTATATTTCTTAATTCCGTCAAATATTTGTCCATAGAATAAATGATTAAAATGTTGGATCAATCCAATTTCCCAAACGTATAGGTTGTAATTCCTAATTTTCAATAGCTCAAGAGGTCAGAGGTATGCAGTTGTAGGCATAAATAAGCTAATTTAAAAGTCTATTTGAACACTTAAATAAAACCAGACCTCTATCAATTATTTTTAATGATTTTTTTTACGTAGTTCGTAGTATCGTTTTCAAGATTAGACTATGTTCTGAGCCCTTTCTGTGTAATTAATAATTCTACAGCGGAGAGAAAAGCGTTACTTTTGTTCTAAGCACGGATCCATTTGTTGAAAGTGACTACAGAAAAAATAGGAACTCAATTCAACACTTGCTGCAACGTGTAGCTAAAACGAATAAAACAAGAATGTTTATCACTAACGGAAAATTGTGCTACATAGTTGCTTATAGCCCTATTTTTTAGTAGAAAATGTAAGGAAGCCCAAATCATAGGCCTACATATCAGTAAATACCGTAAACCGAGGTTACTTTGACCTAGCGGGGTAACTTTGACATCTCAAAATTTTGGTTTTTATGTTATTTACTGGCGAAAGTTTCAAGCATTAGCTGTAAGGATACAAGTAATTATTTAAAATACTCGGATCAGATTATCTGTTTATTTACCAGAAAACCCAAAAACTAATAAGTTAGGTTAAAGTGTCACAGTAACCCCGGTTTCTAAGCCGTTAATCTCGACTATATGGGTATGAAAATATTTCCTCACCACAAAAAAAAAAAAAGTAACTTTATTACATTGAAACGAAAAAAAAAAAAAAAACAATTTCACTCGCACAGCAGTTAGAACCCCACAGCAAAATTGACATTCTTTAGCATGTAAATAAATTAACGTTTGGCATTGTTGATTTCCATTTTTCGTATCTTCAGTAGGCTATAGCCTATGTATTTGACTATTTCATGAACAAATTTAGAGGCGTACCATGTAGGCCTATGAGCGGCTTATTTTAATATCTTCATTTGTATACACTGCTATGTATGTATACGTAATTTTTTATTTATATAAGCGTTTATATAAAATGTTGACCTCTTAAGGCCATGCCCGGTGTTTTACAGTGATTTCGAAAATATATATTTTTCAAACAACATAATTATTATATCGGAGAATCTCTTCATAAGTTTGTCATAAATATACAATAATCTGTAACTAATTTTTGGTAGTAATAGTAAACCTCACAGTTTTTCATATTTTTGCACCCAAAGTAGTGCAAATTTTCTGGTGAAAATTGGCCATTATATTGTTAAACGCCTTCATAGAATAAGTGTATAGTTGCGCCAATGTGAAAAAAAAATACCTAGTGTGGTTTTAATATAGACGATTAAGAGGATGCCTTGCCATGATTACTGTTTAATAAAATTCGATACACGCCTTATAAATTGTTAAGATTTAGGATTACTGAACTGATAAGACTGCTTCGTTTTTAAGAACATCCTAATATAAAGCTAGAAATTTCAAGGAATAGTAAAATTACCAACAACTAAGCGGAAAATCTTGCGGTTGGTCCTTATTTTTCCGTACAGAAAATTAATCATAAACAATAATTAGGTCCCTATCAGCGTGAAATATTATGTAAGACTAAACCGATTGGCCCTACTTTGTCATTGTAATGATTCATTTAACAACTCATTCATTTATTAACTTTTTTTATTTAACACAGCACCAATAAATTTTGTACGTCTGCAAAAATATTCTTAGGAAACCTGTTTCCTAAAAAATTTTTGTACGATTACAAACAATAATTTATACAATTAGGCCTACATAAAATGCTATAGGAACTATAGGGCCTACAAACACGTGTGTATACTTACAATCATGTTTATAAGTTTGATATAATTACAAACATTTAGGCTAACTAATTTATTGTACAATTTTACAACATACCACAAAAGAATTTTTGGTAACGAGTTTCCAAGAAGTTTTTTTGGTGACGGACAAATTATTTTGTAAAATTTGACAGGCCGCATAAGTTAATTTTGATTCACTTTGAGCACTGTGTTCATAAACATTTAATCTACTTGTTCTCGTAGGTATTTTGAACATTTATAGTACCGGTACTTAAATACTTGCGTAGTACTTGTTGCAGTTCCTGATTGATAAATATTTTGACATTTGTTTTTAAGATTTTTTCGGTTAAAGTACAAAAAGGTTTTACTGTGTAGGAACCAAGTCGACGCAGGGTTTGATGCAAACAAATTGCTTCCTATTTTGTTTTTATTTACTGGAAAATTCAAAACCTATTTGTGTTTCAAAGGTTAGCGGAGTTACTGTGGATGCATACTAAATTTGTTTCAGTATTTAATTGACTACTTCTGTAAGTATTTATATAGTGATGAAGAGCAAAAGAATTAATTCATGGTTACGGGTAATAATTATACTTCGTAGTGAGAAACTATGGACTAGGCATAGTTAGCCTCACACCAAAAGTTTAGTCTGAAGAATTAGGAAAATGTAATGCTTTTGTTTACAGAAATAATAATGTCTCAACAACGTGATGAGTAGGCTATGTGCTAATTATACCTGTAATAGCCAATGATGACAGCGTCAATGAATGTAATACAATCAATTATAAATAATAAATTATGACACCTATATTATTATGCTCTAAAGTGGTACGCTTAAATTAAAATATGGCACTCTCCACAGTACGAGTGTAAAGAAGCAGTTTACAAAGCAGATTGAATAAAGTAGAATTAATATTGTAAAATTAAAACAAGGCATACTTAAATAACAATTTATCAGTACCTACGAATTAACCGCAGTAATTTCGCCTTAAATATTCTAAACTTAGGATGGAAAATAATTAATACTACATGACTAACAGTGACATACAGCCCATAGCCTATACGCCTTTCGCTCTCAATTACCTACTTGTGTCTTCATAGGAGCTTCATAAAATTACGCTGTAACGCCTATGTCGGAAAATGGAAAGTTCAATGAACTCAAATAAAGCGTCAGTGAAAAAATTAAACAGTAAACAATGTAAGGTTCTTTTTTCTGTAAAACAACTGTTGGTACATTTCTTTACGGATGACTGTCAATTTGCCAGTAAGGAATACTTGAATTATTTCTTTTGTTACATCAAAAACATAGTCTAGTAGCATAAATTAACGCTATTAAAGTCAATCCTTTAGACCTATCTGAAATTAAACACAGACATTTGATATAAAGGACTAAGAGTCATACAATCAGTAGTCTAGAATGTTTAGATTATTTTGATGCGTTGCAGAAACTTATAAACAGCCAACCGTATAGATTTTGTGGGGACAATAGGTCTATTAGAGGAATTGATCTATAACTTATGTAAGCACGTAAAAGGTTAACAGCCAGTTTGTTTATCGTAAAAAATTCTGAATAGCCTATATCGAAATTTTTTAAAATTATTTGTGGAAATTTGAACCAATTATCTTCATAGGTGCTTGTTAGAAATTGTGCAAAGTTAAGTAGGCTATCTGGTTTATTTATGCGCAAGCAATGAAAACTTCCACATTTGTGGTGCAAAACCTTTATAGCCTACTTACGTTAGCCTATAATTCGAAGGCTATGAGACTTTAATTTATAAACTGCAATGTAGGCGTAGATCTTATTGTGAAAACAGTTAAAATGTATGAGGTAAACGTAAACAAATAGAGTCTTAAGTTTCCGTGCTTCACTCGAACATCATGTAAACCAATTTAGAAAATAAAATGTATTAAGTTAACTGTGAATTATTGTGTTAAATTTTGAGATAACTAAACATATAATATTTTAGTAACATCATTGTTAAAAAAAATTAAGTTATTTAGGATTGAAAACCTAACAAAAATAGAGATTACGCTCAAGGTAAACATCACGTGGAAATAAATAAATTCACAACTCATTTATGCAGTGTTATTAATGTATTAGGCCTATTACTGACTCTAAAAACATTTGAAAACACTGGTTATGGACACAGCTGAACATAGTCAAACAGCGGGTTGTGTGTACATAAAAACAAACACAGTTGAAACAACTAGGAGCTTAAAGTGTTTTCGCTCGTGTTAGTGGTCCTTTGAGCGCCACCGCTTGTATTTGAGGTACTTACATCTCGCAAGTTCACCGTACAATAGTACTCTTACTATATAGTCTGTACACAAGACTCCATGAAAGTCAAACAGTAACCTTATTACGTACTCGATTATACAATAGAATTTTTTTTATACTGTACACATCTTTATACACATATGGTTCATCGCGGGAAGTCGGGAGCGACGAGAGGAATATTATCGCGGCGAGACGAAGACGTCGGCCAGGGCGGCCATCGCAGGCGCCAGGGGGCGGTGTCTCACCGCGCCCACGCCGCCGCTTCTCCCAGCGGCGAGAAGGCCGAGTCGAGGCTGCGCGTGACGGCGGGCGGCGGCGGAGGCTGTCCCGCGGGGGCGGCGTCGCGCTGCTTCAGGTGCGCCAGCGGCAGTCGTGGCGTCGGCTTGGCGGGCACCGCCGTCGTTGTGCCCGACGCGGCCGCCACCTTGCCGATCAGTGAGTCGATGGAGAAGCCGTTGTTGGGGGCGGCACGCGCGGGGGCGGCGAGTGGCACGGGCTTACAGGGCAGCGGCTGCGGGGGCGGCGCGAGCAGGTTGAGGCCGAGCGAGAGGCGGGCGAGGTCGGCGGGTGGCAGCAGCGGCACGGCGGGCGGCAGAGGCGACAGGTACGGGTAGGGGGCGGCGGCGTGGTGGTACGGCCCCCAGGGGTCGAGGAAACTGGCGGCTGCCATGGCGGCGGCGGCAGCGTGGTGCGGGTCCCTCATGCCGAGCAGCATGTCGGGTGGCTGGCGCTTGTACCTCTTGCGGCGCCGCAGGAAGGAGCCGTTGTCGAACATGTCCTCGGCCATGGGGTCGAGCGTCCAGTAGTTGCCCTTGCCCGGGTTTCCCGGCTCGCGTGGGATCTTGATGAAGCAGTCGTTGAGGCTGAGGTTGTGCCTGATGGAGTTCTGCCAGGCGGGGAACTTCTCTCGGTAGTAGGGGAACCGCGCCATGATGAACTCGCAGATGCCGCTCAGCGTCAGCTTCTTGTGCGGCGACTGGAGGATCGCCATCGTGATGAGCGCGATGTAAGAGTAGGGCGGCTTCACCTGCGCCGACGACGACGGCGACGCCGGGTTCTTCTTGGCTTCACCACCCGGCTGCGGGTCGTTCGGGGGCGGCGGCGGTGGCGGGGAGTCGGGAGGCGGCCGACTCAGGAAGTGGCCAGAGAAGTCTTCCGGGTCACTCGAGTCCACGTTGATGTCGGGCTCCGAGTCGTCCGAGTCGTCGGAGAGGCGGCGTGCCGGGGGCGGAAGAGGTGGCGGAAGCGCGGGGGCGGCGTACGGCCCACCGCGAAGGTCGAGCGGCGAGTCGGCGGCCGTGGCGAAGGCGCCGCGCAGGTCCCGGTAGCCCAGCAGCAGGCGGCCGCTGTCGTCCATCGCCAGACACATCGAAGCGGCGGCGGCGTCCTCGTCTGTAGCGCTGCGTGTCGCGTCGCTCACTGGCGGGGCGGGCAGCTCGGAGGAGGGGCCGGGCCAACTGGCAGGCCACGCCCCTGGCGGTGGTGGGGGACGTCGTGCGGTGACAGGCGAGCTGCGTGCAGAGTGGGCGGGGCCTCGTATACCCTTCCCCCTGGCCTGCTCCTCGGCGCTAGGGACCATCACGTCGCGCGACCTGAGTACGGCAGCAGCGACACGGTGCGGCACGCTCGAGGTAAGTGACTCAGCTAGACTTAGAGCTACTTGTCGCTGCGCATGCGTCGTCCGTCCGCCTCTGCGGCTGTCTCGCGACTAATGTGTGGAGAAGTCGCGAGTTGGTATTTGTGGCGTTGTTGTTTTGTTTGTGATTGCTCGTGATCTGACGCGGGAGGGGTTGTGGGTGAGGTCACGTGGTCAGATCGCCAGGGGAGGGGGAACCTTGCGAGGGGAGGTATGTAAACATTAACTCGCGTGTCAGATATTGTGGCCTGCCATAATTAACATTATAATCAAGCGCCTCGTTTACAAAGCTGCCATTGTGTAAAGCATTTTATTATTTAGAATGAGAGTAGGTATGCTGTGACGACTAATTGTTCTCGGAATATATAAAAAAAAACGGTAATGTCATTTCTCAACCTTGTTTTTTTTCTTTAAATTAAACATTTGCATCTATTATTTTGATCACATTGTTTATCACAAGACTTAATTAAACACTACCGTAAAAGCCCATGCTTATTAAATATAATAAATTTTTCATTAATTACTGTTTTTTTATAATTTTTTGTATTTTTCAAGAAAAAATCAGAAGGCTCAGTTTGTTAGACTGTGTCTACTGGGTTAGTTATTCTTTCCGAAAATTTTGTAACGATTAATTTTTTTAATCCTAACCTTGTGTGAAATCGTAACATGAAATTGGTTTTTATTGTGATTTAGTTTAGTGTATTGGCTGACTACATTTAGGCATGCGAGTGTCAACACGATTATTTAAAAAAATTAATAAAAATAATATAATTATCATTAGGTCTACTAGCTAACCTTAATCATAACTAAAATACCAATTTAATAGTTTCCGCATTTAACATGGCTTTTACCAAATGAAAGATTCTAGACTAAAGCAACGTCTAAAGCGCATATAAAAAAAATTAGGGCAGTTGCCGAGCAACGAACATTTAGCGGATTTATTTTATGTCCGTTTGAACTTCAAGAACGTAATCTTCACTGTTTCTTTCGTGGTTGGACGGCGGCTGTTTAGGCACATCTTCGATCTCTGCAAGCCATTAACTAATATGTATAGGCCTAGATGATGGTTTATCACGGGCAAACTTGTCTGTTTGCTGGGTTTCAACGCTTGAAGGTATAGTTGTTGTCCTATTTTACTAAGCCAATAAAAATCTCGCTATCGTAATATTTGAGGGCAATTATTAGCCTCCCGACAGCTACGTTGTATCGTCCATTCATACACGTCAAAAGAAACTACAGTGATTTCAAGGGTATAATGGCACAAACATTTTTTTTTTTTGTGATATCATCATCTCTACAAATAAGTAAATACTTCGTAGGACATCACGTGCTACCCGATTTGACTGTTAGATGCCAATCGGTAGTCAACTTTGGCCAGTGAGTGTGTAGAACTATGAAGTCTAGGCTGATGTCTGATGAATCCGCGAATTACTCACGCCTAACAATAGTCATTGCAGTATTTACAAAATCATATTCTTATGCTACTTTCTACTGAACACATTATCTGGATCGTAATTTATAAATTAGTATCGACCAATATTTTAACCTTAATAATCAAAAGGTCATTAAATAAACGAAATTTTATTAGCTAAATTTGCCACTTTCCATTGTACTTAGGCTATATATGTTACTTTAAGCAAGTCAAGAAATGCGTTGTGTAAACACAAAAACTATACCATAAAATTGTGTATAGGTAGGGCCTACATTTTTTGTAAGCAAAACCTGTAATTATTAAAACATTAACCTATATTACTCTGCAAGAAATTGTGTCGCTAAGTGGCTTTTTATTTCGAATCAATTTAAGACCAGAAAGGTTTTCGATTTAAGCTAATTCAATTTTGCACACAGTTCCGCGTATGTCTGAAACATTTTTGAACTCGCGGAAAAAAATTGAATCTTCGTGACCAAAAAAAAATTTACTACAAACCTTTTTTTATAGCTTATTTTCATGCGAATTCTTGTACATTTCGCAAAAAGAGTGTTCGTGGGGTTTTTGTGGGGAATAAGTTTCACAGTGTATAGACCTGTAATATCACAAGACCAGCAATAAATTACACAATGAGTCTTTGACACCTCCATGTTGTACATACCACATAAGACGTGAATTACGAAAATTATAGGCTTACACACCGTAAAAATATAATTTCACTTTTAAAAAAAGTTGCAAAGTAATAATTTCCAAAACCAACTTCGGAAACATACCGATACAACCAAGTTTTTTAAATAAATGTTTGTTTAAAAGACTACCATTAACGTTGGAAATTTTGCCACGGTACCACTGCTGAGTTTATTTAGCATCGATCGCTAGGCTGCTAATACAATTAATAGGCCCTATTGATTTGATAATGTTTGGAACCACTTTAAATATTTGCGATAGGCTACACTTTGGACAGATTATAGTTTTTATATTTACATTGCAAGGTGGTTGGTTTCTAGATAAAAACAATCTCAAACGATGAGAATTAATTAACGGGCGTGTTTTGGAAACGAATAATATTTTTTTTTTCTGTTTATACACTCGGTGAGTAAGCATAGAAAGTACACGAAGAAACTTAACCTACATATTATGATATATAAACAACAACATATTGTGTTTATGTAAAATACTAACAGCATTTTTCCATTAAATGTTTTGTTGATCATAGAAACTTACAGAAGTTTTGTGCCCCTCGTAGTTTGCATATGACATTTAACAATGCACTATTACTAAATGCGATATTGAAAACGTACTTTTTTTTACTTCACTTAGTAAGTTTAAGTGTCGTGCATAATTTTCGTGTACGCCTATGGTTAATAAATGATTATTCAGAGATAAACAGTTTTTTGTCAAATTTGTAATATCACAGTTGATCCGTACCTGGGTATCGTGTTAATTTTGTTATATCTTCTCGCTGTAGAGGATTACTAATTTGTTAGTAGTTATGTTATAGTTAAAAACTAAGCTCTCATAACATTTATTTGTCGTTGAGGCTTGTTTCTTCGCTGCCACAACATTTGTGGAGTGACAAAGGATAACTTAAGTCTTTGGATTGTGACCTATAAGTAGCCGATTTTGACCGTTTTTAGTAGCTTAAAATTGATTGTAGGCTACACTGTAAAAAATTTTCTCCGTCGATTTACGGAATTTCCGGTAAAAAAATTCTCCAGATACCTCCGTGAATTCACGGAATCTTATTTCTTAATCCAACAGAAATTTCCGTAAAACTGTTTCGTCACACGGAACTGAGCCATATCTACATGTTTATAATGCTACAATTGCATTTCTACAGATTTGCAGATTTACCGGTGATGTTATTAAAATATATCCGTAATATTTACATCTGTGTAACTTATACATTTTCGATTTTTTGGTGCAATTGTCCGCAGCAGACTTTCGGACATATTACGTATGATTCCGTACTGTATATTTACTACAGACATTTCCGTATTTTACTTTTACGGACACTATTTCCGTATATTAACGGTATATTTCCGTTAAAATTTATCACGGTGTACATGAGAGTATTTCAAGTGATACTGAATGCTGGTGAAATGTTTGGTATGTTACTAAGGAGTACTAAACGACAGTTGCTAAAAACCCTCTAAAAAAATTTGGTGGCACTGTTAAAAATAATTTTCGTTGTTTTACGGAGAAGTGCTGGTAAAAAATTCTCCAGAAGTGTCCGTTAATTTACGAAATGCAACTTGCTCCACTTATGGAAACTCGCATATTTATGTGACTTCTTTAGGATGCAGGCGCATTAATGCGTTTGGTTATTTATTTAGTTCCTTCTCGTAGTTTTTCATGTGTTTAATTAATGAAACATAATTACTTATAACTATGTTACAAAATAACGTTTCCGTTAGTTAAACAGACGTTTCCGTAAAATTTCCCGGAAATTTACGGAAATTTTTAACAGTGTACTATGAGTCCAAGTATGTAGCCTACATACACTACATCTAGGGAGTTTAATTTGATGCCTTTAGATTGGGAAAGAAAATTTTCCTGAGTTCATTGATACACGTGTTAGAATCCACTATCCCATGCATAGGCCTACACAAGTCCTCTGCCAATTCACCCATTGTGAGTTGTTCCAGTGAGTAGCAGCTAATTGACAAATGGTCGAGACTTGAGTATAGACAGAACAGCGGATTTTAACATGCAAGTCATTGAACCGAACGCACGGAATATTATTTCCCTATATAGCCTATACAAATGCGACTGCCTATATCCGTACATTTTTTGTTCGGTCACGTCGGTCGAAGTTTTGTTCCTAGGCAGCGTAGCTAATTTATTCTTAGTCATAAATTTTTCTCGTGTATTGTCTGCTCTTAAACGTACTGTTTATAAAGTCATATAACTCAACTTATGCACGATCCGTGTCTATAAAGGTTAATCTACTCAAAATAATTCAACGTATTTATGACTTACATATAAGACTGTAAAGGTTCTAATATTTCCGGATTTATGGTAAGAAGTTAATCGAAATATTTTCCATCCATCTTTACTCTCGGTAAATCAGAATATTTTCTGGTGCTATAAGGCGCAAATGCAGTTCAACGATGCCCATGCACAACCGATGCGTTCTGGCATTTCACAACTCGAGCGTTGTCAAAACGGTAACTTTTGTCAATCATCAAATATGAGAAAAAATGAATTTGCACAGGTTATGAAACAAAGAAAATATGTTCAAATGTCTATAAGAACAAATAAGCAGATACTGCAAGTAAGTTTGTGTGTTAGCCTATATTTCTACAACTGTTTTGTATTTTATTGTAGGTAGGCCCCTACTAAGATGTGTTGCGAATAATGTAGGATTTAAGTAATCTACAAATAACATCAACTTAATTCACATTTGTATAAAGTCTGCATATTTAAATAATATCTTGCACAGTTGATATACAAACAAAAATTTCGTCAAAATAAGTTAATTGTCCTGTACAACGACAAAATAAATAAATAAATAAATTTTCCTACATACATAGGCCTACATAGAGTACATACTGTTACAAAATGATTTATTGTAAGTCGTTATATATATTGCGGGTTCATAAGTTATTATTAGTTTGGGGGGTTTCACTCAGATGGTAGCTACACTGTGGGTTTATTTAGATGTTATTTAGGGTTAAAAGACTAAGAGACAGTAATGGTTGAACGGGCATTTACTATACTACAATGGCAGGTACTCTGAATACAAACTAAGTTACAATGCGATATATTTATTTAGGAGGGGAGCGCAATATTACTGATTATTAAGTTATATTAAGTTGGGAGTTGCTGCCACATAACTAGATCTGACGACCTTACCGGAAGCTGGATTGATGAGGAGACGGCATCGACGAACGAGCACGCACCCGCCGGGGCTCGATCCCGAGTCCCCGGCGGAGAACTGCGATGAGTGCTGGTGGACGACCG
>PNEQ01079980.1:0-29995 GCA_003012365.1 Medauroidea extradentata | reverse complement strand
CCAGACCACAGACCGACAGACAGACCCCGTTTGCTTGGTAACAGCGCCTTATATCGGCGTGCTTGTCCTCAATATTGTGCAACTTTGAGGGGGGTGAGGTGAGTCGCTGTCTTCCGTGGTTTCCCAACGCTGACCTGATTGCCGCTCGGACGTCTTGCTGTCCGGCTTGCCAGGCAAAGCCGCAACAATACGTAGGCCTACATATCGTTCGTCTCGTCTACAAAAGTCGTTGACCACAGCCTATACATTATATAGGCCTATATATAATCGAAAATAACTAAAAAAAATAGCTTTAAATCAAATTTAAAAAAAACTCTTTTAGTCGTAAAACTTACTAACCTAATGAAGAAGTGATCAAACTGAGAAGCTATATTCGAAATTGTTGAATACACAGTAAAAAAATTTGTACTTTTACAAAAAGGTTTTTTGGCTAGTTTCCAAACAAGTTTTTGGTAACACTACAAAAACTTTTTGTAAAATTTACAATAAAACTTGTATTTTTACAAACTTTTTTCAATATTTACAAACATTCCTGTAAATATACAAACAAATTTTGTATATTTACAGCTAATATCTGGTTAAGTTTACAACACTTTTATGTACTGTTACAAAAAAAATTTTGGAAACTAGTTTCCAAAAAAGTTATTTACAAAATTTTTTGTCAAATTTGTCAGGTCTCCTTGGTTTATTTTGTTACAAATAGGAAAATTTGCTCATTAACGTTTATTTTACTAGTTCACAAAGGTGTTTGCGATATTTGAAACCACTTTAGAAGGTTTCTGACATCTTACTTTCATTACCTGACTTATTACGTTCTGATATTAGTTTACAAGATTTTCCTTGAATGTAAAATTTTTTTACTGTGTATATAGGCCTATGTATATATATTTACAAGTGTATGTGTGTGTGTGTATATATATATATATATATATATATATATATATATATATATATATATATATATATATATATATGTGTGTGTGTGTGTGTGTGTGTGTGTGTGTGTGAATTTTTTATTGTTAAAAGTAAAACGTGTGTAGTGCAAAGTTAAGCATCAGTTACGAATTATAACCATAATAATACTTTTGTAATACTTTTCTGTACGCAGGGTACAGATGGGCCTATGCATTAATTTTGTAATGATATAGGGCTACATATCTGACTATACGCACGCCACGGTAATCATATGGAGAAATTATTATTTTTTGTGCCCTGTGTCGCCAAGCTGTGTACACAATTATTTTTAAATTTAGCACGCTGAGTATAGGAGTGTTAAAAACAGTAGGTATGTGTTTAGTGAAACATGTCATATACATGAATGATACTGTTCCTAATAGCCCCTATATTTTTTAGGAATCAGGCAAAATGCTATCAGACTTGTAGAGTAATAATGCTCAATATTTGCTCTATATTTACAACCTGAAGTAAGGTAAGTGTCTCATGCTGTGAATGGGTGAAAAAACTTCTGTTACTGTTCAGCAAGTTTTTACAGTGTGTTTTCCTGTTCTTATCACCTGTGTTCCGGGAAAGAAAGCTGGTAGCGCCGACGACTCTGTTTAATAACTGTTCTCCCGGTAGAACAACAGTCCGTGGCATCCACACTCTTTTTCCTGGAACGTAAACTGAATAGCTATGAGACAAACCTAGCACGTTATAAACCAGCTTACACTACGTGGCGTGGGAAAATGAGGGTGTCTGATTATTTTTCTTGATAATACGCCTTCTCAATCTCTAATTCGTTGCGTCGAACTACGATACTACGGCGGTTGAGTATTTTCATATCTTTAGGATCCCATGCTTGACGAATAGAGCTATGCTAGATGCACCAGGACCGAATCTGAGCGTTTTGAAATTATGTTAATTATATATTGAAGTTTTTTGGACTGATTTTCTTGCATACTGACCGTTCGTGGCAGAAAATCGAGGTTTTCCTACGGACATGTATCGTAAATTTCAGAAAAAATTACGAGCAAAGGACGTTTTTGACGTTTAATCACAGTGGTGTAATTGAACATCATTCGAAAGAAATTTTTCCTTTGCCTGGCTGCTGACTTTAACAAAATTAAACCTTGGTAAAATATATACTAAATAATAAAGAAGTTTGGACAGCTTTTGTTTTAGTTAAAATGTTTTGTACAGTTGCGGTCTACAAATTTCAGGAGAACTTCAATAACATATCTTGTAAATGTACAAAATGTGTTCACAAAAAAGAACAACGCATGTGTGTAAAATGGCTACATTTGATTTTTTTTACAAAGGTAAAGTAAAAACTTAAACAATGTCAGTTTCCCTTCATATGACTCTACTCGTTCATATGGCTAGTAACCTTTTATGTCACCTTTATGTTTAGCCTAATTTGTAAAAAAAATACAGATTTCATTGCCACACTATTTGAAAACGTTGGATAACTTTTTTTTAATTGGCAACTGTTGCTATCATTTGAGAGGTTATTGGAAGTCAATAAACAAAATAAAATAAATACTACAAAATAGTGTTCGACAAATTTGTAATAAAGACAGTATTGAGAGTGAAGTTATTTGATAAACTAAAAACGCCATTATTCTGTTGCCATTTTTTTCTGTACTGTCTTGAATAAAACTTTCAAACGTAAATGTTTCTCATTCCTCTCGAACATTGTGTTGTGCCAGGAAATCAACATTGTGGTTAACTTTAATGTAAAACGATCAATAAAAATTTTTAATTTGTACAGGTTTTTAAGAAGTATTTGTACTAAATGTCAACCAATTTTAATACGGTGATATTTTCTCCCATAATGCCCCCATCAATTCGGAAAAGGAACATCAGACTTCAGCTTATTATATTGAAACCTTGCAGACAATCAAAGTTTCCTAAAAATAAAAAATGATAACAATACGTTTCCCTGAAACTCGCGGTAATATTTACACAGAGTTTCTTTCTACTTTTACATACCATTGTAAAAATTCAAAGATTTTCCTGATAACATATTTACTTTGTAAAGTTACAAGGATAATATTTGCAATAAAATTTACGAAAACTTTGTAGTCATTCAAAAACTTGAGCTTGTCGGAAATGATATCTATTTTTATACAAATCATAGCCTCTGTAAGCAGTTTACTGCAAGGAATACAGTTATTATTCATATATGTGCTACAAAATAAGAACATTAAGTCACATAACTGTAGCCTACATTTAATAAACAAGTATAAAAGAAAACTGTAAATAACTAACTTACGTAAACTGGGGCGGTCATATGGATAAGATGCGTGGTCATACTAAGCTTAAAGACGCAGGTTTGAATCCTAGTGCGTTCACATATTTTATATTATGACAATGTATTTCTTTAGCAGTTATTAAACGATTAACCTTATTTAAATGATCTTAATGAAATTAGTATTTCTAATTTAATTTTTCCTTAATGCAAGCACAAATACAAGCTATTACAAAAAAATTATTATTTGTATTTTTTAACAAGAACAACCTTTTTAGTTTTACGAGTAATATCTTTGGCAACTGTTTCTTCATTGAATTTTCTTGTAAATCCACAAAAAAATTACGTGTAGACTCAAATGATAGTTTTATAGCAATTAAAATGAACAGGGGCGTCATTTGGGGCTACAGGGGGGGGGGGCAAATGCCCCCCCTGGATTTGGAATTTTTGTGTATAAATATATTTTTTGTATTTTTAAATGTAAATAATGCTAACTTAAGGACATAAAACTGAAGTTTTACTATTAAAGTATCTAATTTATACATGCTTAATTAATAAAAAAGATGCCTTAAGGTCACAGTCGTCAGAAAACAAAATCTTGTCCCCCCCCCTGGAAAAACCTGAAATGACGCCCCTGAAAATAAATCTACCACGATGCCACGATGCTTAAACAACCAAATAGGTAATGTGCGTAAATTTTTGTGAACGTCAGCAGCCACTTTTACAGCATCTATTTATTCTTATATTATTAATTTTGTTCTGAGTGTCCGTTTTGCCTATTGTAAAATTTAATTTTAAAAAATTAAAAAAAAACGCATGAAAAAAAGCATGAATCCGTTGCGACAAGAAAAATGATAACTTATAGATAAAATTTATTAGATAATTTGAACGTTCCTAGTAAATTATTGAGATATGAACTAGCTAATTACTAACAAACAGCAAATTGTCGTACTGCCCTACAGGAATCTAGAGGTTGGCATAACCAATAAAGGCACGCTGCAGAAATCAAATTGGTCTTCCCTCACGGATAAAGAACTTGGTTTATACAGATCACATGTATGCAGTTATGGCAAAACCCTAGTGACCTCAAGCAAAAAAAAAAAAAAAAACACAGTAAAAACTTCTACACCTTACTTCACAGCAAAACATATAAAGTTTATTTGTGGCAATCTAGTTTTCGGTAAATTATCTTTGCATTCTAGATTTAGTAATTTAAGAAACTATTGTTTCGATGGCAATATCGTACTTATTCTTTAAACAAAGGAAATATATTTTTAAAAAAAATTAAAGCTTTTGTTAAGAAAACTGAAAGTATCGTTTTAATTCTGGGCTGTTTGGAATGACAACGCGTTACCGTTTATATACTTTAAGAAATACCACGAAGTTACTTTCCAGTGTTTCATATCCTAACAGAAGTGTTTTTTGTCGCGGCAAAATTTGTGTCGTGGTAAATAAAGTGTTATTAGAGCGCACTAAAAATGAAACCTGTTTTTATGTTTCCGTGAACTACAAGAAGTATAAAAAGAGGGAAAATCGATCGGTGTTCTAATGAATTGGGTAGCGTCCCTTTAAAATCGTTCAACACCTTCCTGAAGTGGTTAGCGGCTCTTTGTTTGGAGCCCTTGGTTACCAATGAATTGTTTTGTGCGACCCTCTGAAGTGGTTACCGGCTCTCTCACGACTCTTACCTCCTACAACAAGATTACACCGGTTTACAACCCTATTACACGCTAATCCTTGGTATAGGCCGTTCACGATCAAGTGAGCCCTTTTCAAGCCATGGTTACGTTTTCTTTTCAGCCAATTTACATATTTACACCACTTGTTAATGTAAACATAGTATTATACGTAATAATCAAAGTGTATACAGTATATTGCAATATCTGTACCTCAGAGGCATAAAACACTATGTCCACTTTTTGTCAAAATTTACTTTTTACCGTAAACGTGACCATATTTTTAAGTACTTTGTAGCGGCATACGACACAAAGTCAGTGTTGTGTCAAAAAACTTTGTTTGTGGGCACTAAACAGCTGGATTCTTTAGTGAATCACACACTTCAAAATATTCTTCTGAAAAATGTTATTTTTGTGACATAGTGTCTTATGCCTCCGAGGTACAGATATATATTACTATAACGACTAAGGCTAAGATACAATTTTTTGAAATTGTCATTCTAAACAAGGCGGTCGTCTGACCACCAACAGCCTGTATATAGAGACACTAAAAAATCTCGAAAATATATTAAGTCAACATAGTTTTCAACAAACTGTAGTAGTCTGTCTTAATTCTACTTTTATTGCAAGAAGCAATTGATGACATGTGTGAACAATTCTGGGACAAATTACAGACGTTCTGTGTCTAAGCCATACAGTTCTGGACATGTTGAAGGTACAAAACAGTGCTTCAAATAAACAATACATATAACTAGGTACCCTTGTTTTTCGCGAAAAGAATTTTGCCCCAGTTTGTTTCAGTGCATTTCGTGCACGTCTGCAACTATGCTTCATGGTTATTGACAGCGTGTCTATGTGCACAGCCGCATCTCATTTAACTGAGCCAATTACAATAACGTTCCTGCAACACCACTTGTCTGTCATTTGCCGGTAGAATCTCAAGGCTCATGGGAGTTAGAACATCCAATTACGGATAACGAAGCAAAATTGCAAATATGTACGTAAGGCACCAAAACAAAGTGTGGCAAAATCTTTTCGGGAAAAACAGGGGTCCGTACTAATATCTACGGGCAGGAAAATTCTGCAAATGCAATGAACTGCATGTTTGAATGCATTGTCCTATATTCAAGCCTCGACGAATATTCCAGTAACTGCTACTCAGTGGAACAACAGACAATGAACGAATAGAAGGATCTTGAGTAAACATAGGACGGTAGATTATTGCATGCAGGTCATTGAATTCGCGAAATTTCCCTGTCCCTACACGGTAAAAAAAAAAAAATTCTCAAATGTTTAGGAAATAATTGACCTAAACGCAATATGGGACAGTTACCATACTTCCACCTTGTAAATATGAAAACTTTTACAGTTGTTACAATACAAGTCGAGTAACTTCAGTATACATTTAACTGTTCTGTAAAAAAAGTTTAGTAATTCTAACATGGATGTCTGGGAAACAATTCTACCACACCTTCTTTCTTAGCGCTCCTACGCACGTGTGGTTAATTTACTAACTATTTTTTAGAGTGTACCAATATCGATACGAAACCTTCAGTGTTATACACATCACGTTGGGGTATAACAAACAATCAACTTTTACCGCGATTTACCGCTGTATTCACCTCTACAAAAAAGTCCACACAGTTCCTCACTAACCACTCAAGTGCGTTGTAGTACCGCAGTTTGAGGGCGACGTACGTAAGCACGAAGGTGTGCCGTTTCTATAAAAATACGTGACCCAGGGGGTGGGGGGTGCGGCTCACGGGATGACGTCGCGTAACTCGACGTACTGTTATCAGCACTTGGAAACAATGGGCTTGTGTGAAACCTCTCTGGCGCCTGCACAAACATGCTAGCGCCATTGTTTTCCCTCGACTTTCAACTGTTTGTCCGCGCGCTGCTCGCAAATCACTCGCTTAACTGTTTGCGCCGCGCATACATCGTCCTTCACAAATAATAATTGCTGAAAGACCCCTTCATTCCTTACCCCTCCACAAACTTTTCGCCTCGCATTTTTTTTCCTCTTCCATATGTCTCCCCCCCCCCTTTTTCCTCCCTCTGCCCTTTTCTTCTCGCGTCGTACGCCGGAGATGTCGTAAAAGTTGACATACGCCGGTCTTGCCCGCGGGTCGTAAACGTACGTCAAAACTCGCGGAGATTACGCTGCATGGAGCGTTTAAACACGCGAAGAGTTCGCGTTTATTTTTTGATAACGAGATTAGCTCTTCAATAAGTTGCATTGGATGAGTCTCACCCAGTAATAAACGACCTGGCATTATAGGAACTTAATTATGTGAATCTCAGTGAGAAAAGAAATAAACGCTATCCTGAAATGTTTGGCTAGAAAATTTTTTGCATCCCAATAACAATGTTCCAGCAACGAAATATTTTTTAGTGAGCATGGCAAGATGCACATTAACACTGAAAACGATTGTTCATAATCGATATAGAATAACCAACGGAGTCCTTACAAAACAATTAATGCCATTTTTTTTTTGGGGGGGGGGGGGGCTTTATTTCTAGAAAAACATTCTAAATCCTTTCTTGTATCTTAAATAGTTCACTATAATTTCATTACAGCAAAAGGTTTGGTCACAAAGTTGACAAAAATTTTTGTTTTAGGATTAGGCCTACTCACTATTTATTTCCTATGTCGACTTTCAAATTCCTGAAAATTTCAGTAAACATGTACCACGCCCCCTTGAAGATTTTTTCTAAAATTAGCTTTGCCAACACATAGCTACAGTACGATCGTTTGCACAGTTATAAAAAGTATTGCCTATGTCTAGGAATGAGAAATTTAAAACGAGAATTATTGCATACAATTAGCTGAAAGCTGAGTTATGTCATCCTCAATTCTAGAAAAAGAGAAATTAGAAAGCGATCCATATTTTCAATGAACAAATTAAAAATTACGTGTAGTAAGAAAATCGGCAATTTAATTTAAAAAAAAAAGTAATTTCAGCTGAAAGTATTTCAAGCTATGTTCAAAGGTTTTTCTATAAAAAAAAATCGTAAAATTTTTTTACGTAGTCCTAGAGAGCAAATTACCTTTTTGTGTAGTAAAAAAATTGCTTGTGATTAAGTGTATATTTTATTTATTAACACATTTGTAGTAAGTTAGTATAAAATGGATTTTACATTTCTAGAAATTAATTTGTTTGAATTAAAACTCCTCGAACACATTTTACGACAACAACAAAAAGAAAATGTTGAAATTAATGTTTTTCCTTATAAAGTAGTCTACTATTGGTGTCTTGAGGAATAAATACACAATACATAAACTTTCAAGCCGTCTTATTATTGTTTATGTTACGTGTTGCGTAATCTACAGCACTCATTCTTTAACATAGTTGGGAAATGCCGTAACTTACAAGTAATTTTTTTCCGTAGTGTGAGGATTCATTTGAGGCCTAATGTCCATTAGCCTACATTAAAACACTTGAAAATACTACCTATATTATCCCTATAATACTGCATATATTGAATTCAAATATGTTCTTCATGTTTGTATATTGCCAAACAAATATGCGAAACAGACAACCTAATATTTTAAATATTTTACTGTCACATAAAACTTAAAATAAAATTTATCACGTTTTGTAATTTCGTTTAGCAAAAACTAATTTTGTTCGCTCATGTAGGCCTACTGTACATATTCGTATCTCTATATACAAATGTATACACTTATTCGGTTATCTGTAATAATGAATATATTTTTGTCATCACAAGATAAACGTAACATACATATTCAACTAAAATACCATTGCTAATAATTGATCGTAAGTGAGAAGTAACTAACTTGAGCATCAAGTCAAGATGTTTTAATTGTACGTTAGCATGAACTTACAACACTATTTGAAAACGTTGTGACTCACAGTATTTTTTTGTACAATTACAAACGAAAGTTACAAAAATAACAGTCAAGACCTATTTCAATCAAGTACTACTTAAAAAAATGTTGGAAATCAACAAGTTGGCTAAAAATGTACTTTAAAGGCACCGTTTACCACGCGCTTAAATTGCGTAGCAGTGTATTCGTAAATACGTTTTATTTGCAAAACTATTCCACATGTGCCCATTGAATTAATGTACCAAAATAAAATACACCTTAAAGGCCCTTTCACGCAATCAAATAATTATTGGATTCAATTTATTGAGTAGCATGACGATTCAAGAAATTCGATTCAACTAACATTAAAGTGGTCACTTGAAAAGTTATCACGCGATATGTACTCTAATGATGCACAAACTAAATAATGTACATATTGTACAACTAATAATTTTGCATGACACAAAAACATTAGGTTTAACCGCAATACAAAATTTCTAATTATTTTTGTATGTGCAGCGTAATTTAAAAATAATGCTTGCATTTATTTTTAATATGGTTTATTTCGCGTACAGAACTCAATAAGTATGTTATTTAAATCAAACTCTCAGAAAATCCCTTCTCGATTCTTAAAATATATTCAAAAAACGTGAAAGAAAATCGAAGCAAAATTTGATCGTGTGAAATAGCCTTTAACGATGACGGAAAGATAGTTTCAAAGCATCACGTCAGTTTAAAAAATTCATTTCGAAACCCTTAAACCAGTGAAAAACGACTCACGGCACTCGTGTGAAACTACTCTAGTAACATGCAAAGGACTCTATTTAAAAATTTCCACCAATAAAAAGATGCGGCGTCACCCCTGTCATACACGCGAGTGATCTACGATATTTCACGCCGTATCAGTGTCTTGCGGTAGAGGCGATTCCGACCCGATGAGCCAGTCAACATCGCCCTTGGCGCCGTGTCTCAACACAAATACGTAGCCAGTAGGTGGGTGCCTTAATAAATGTACGTAATATAAGTATATTAAAAGGGTTTCCCGCGTGCAACTAATGACATTTTATGTGATCTTACTTCATCAGTAAATTTAGTTGTCAAACTCGACATTTACAAAGACTGTATAACTTACAATCCAATTTATTAGGAAGACAGCGCCCACAAGTTAGTCACATGCCTACTAAGCTAAACTTCATACATTCCATAGGCAGGAAAGAAAAGTAAACGAGGAAAGTACTTCAGTCGAACTTAATAACTGTGCATACGGTATATACATAACACATTAAAATAAAAGTTATACAAATGTAGGCCCTACACGTATACAAATCACAACACAGGAACAAAACAGCAGTAGCCTATAGTCTATAGTTTTGATCCTGAAATTTGTCAATAGGTCTAATTCTTTGTATTATAGCTAATGTTTTAATAACTAGATTTAAAAAAAATGATGAAAGACACTTAAGACAGAGCACGGAGTAAAAAAAAAAAAAAAAAAAAAGATGGATTTATGTGAAACGTAATTTCGGCATCAGGAAAATTATTTCAGCAGATACGTACAACCGAATAGGGAATTATTACGGAACGAAAATACCTTCACGTCATTAATTTTTACTGAACTGCAGAATTTTCGTCGACGTTGTCACGGAAAACAGAAATGGTACAAATAAAATACATGGAACGTCGTGGTACCTGCACTGAATATATGTATTAGGTAAAAATTCACGTAGGCTACATGTAAAGAAATACATTTCTATACATACATAAGGTAAAAAGATTCACCTAGTTTACATGTAAAGGAAGATATTTCATTTACCTTAAGGGAAAATCACTGCATAGGCTATAGGCCTATGTGGAACAATTTAACTTTCAAATGTATGAGATTGCTTCTTGTCAATGGAATTGAGAAATTTTAGATGCATTTGTACGACTCTCTTTATTGTTATCGTACATATAATTCAGAACGTAGTTAATAATAACAAAATTTTTCGTTAGGAGAGGAATTCGAACTAGGATATTACTACACCGTATGTAACAGCAGCACAGAACGATAACCACTACAGCTTTAGTGGTATCAACAAAATGCTTTTGTGGTTACAACAAAATAAATTTTGCAGGGTAAATACCCACAATATTATTTTGTAGCTACCACAAAATATTTTTTCCCGTGCGTCCAATTGTCTTCGAATATTTCACTTAAATTTTGTTTACGGAGTACGTTTAAAAATACCCTATAATATTCTCTTACGCAACCGTAAAATTTCACATTAGTGTGACATTTTAATGTACTTTGAGGTAGTTTTAAATTTTATGTATAGGAAAATACATTTCCCGTACTAGTTAGGGAAATGTAACTGTCGTGTATAAGTGAATTTTCCTTTCCAGTCGTGTAATTTTGGAATTTTTGCAATAAAAAATTAATTTACTGTAAAGTACATGTTAGGGAACCATATCTTCAACTTTTTACACATTAACTCACTTTTTTTAAATTTAGTGTGAGTAATTATTTTAATAATTGGGTCTTAATTTTGGAATATTTAGGTACGTCGTATACTTTTATGGCAAATACAACACAATATTGTACTTTCAAAGAAAATGTTTCTCAATTGTTTTTCAACCGTCGCTTCTTTAACTTTACGTTTGTATTGTGTATTGGCGATATACTTGAAGAAAGGTTACTTCTACGACATGTTGGAAAGATTATTATTACAGGTTTGGCACAGGGAAATTTCTGCCGCGTGAGCGCTGGTATCTGTAAGAGGTGTTAACTTACCAATCACAGAGCTTTCTGGAAGTGCACATGAAGTTAATAATTTGAAAGCCAAAATTGGTTTGTTTTTCACTTTAAAATGACATCAATTGACTTCTCTCTTTACCAAGCCTAGGTAAATTTACTTTCACTACGGTCTCGTATTTTATTAGCCTACTGTACATCTGTTAGCAATCGCAGCAAAACTAGTGGCAGAATTTTTCCCTGTGCCAAACTCTTCCATATGATAATACATTTTCTTTCTAATCTGTAGTAGAATTAACCTTTCTTAAAGTAACGGGAACTTAAAGTCAAGTGTTAATCCAATTATCGTGTAAGTACTATATGTATTTAGCCGGTGTGTGGGAGGAAGCGGCGAGGCAACGGAAGTGACATCAGCTGCAAGTTATCAGCCCATGGCCTACAGCAAGATATGATGGTGAATAGATAAGAAGACTTGGGGCAGCCGAAGTGCTGGCGAGAGAGAGAGAGAGAGAGAGCGTGTACGGACTTATCGTTTGTGTATGACACAGACAAGAATGTTCGACTGGAATATAGAGAATAAGGCAATGAGACACTGCCAGCGTTAAGTGTCTGACATAATAAAAAAGTCTTAACTTATAAAGTCAGATAGGCCCTGCTGTGTTAATATTAAGAGAAATAGTTGTGAATAGTGGTAAATAGGAGTTACACGTTACTTTATCAACTATTTTAACATGTTAATACACTAACGCAAGATACACGCAAAATTCTAAAGAAACGCTCATGTCGCACTAAATTTCTTACAATTATTTCTCGTGCAAAGTGGATGTTGTACGAATAAAGAGAGAAGAACATGCCCTGTCACTGCGATAGTTGCACGGAATGAAGAATTTAATTTGGGCTTGAACACTTGTCATGTAGCTATCTGTACATCCACCATAGAGATGGAAGTAGATCGTTTAGTTTCAACTGTGCTAACAGGAATCTGATGAACCGTATAGCAGTTATTAACAAATTCCAATTCATTGTGGATACATGGAATAAAAATTGCACAGAATTAGGAAATACAACACCAAGCTATTATTTTTAGTGTTATCGTGTTGGTTTTAAAACTACGTCTGAATATTTCTACTAATACAAGATGTCCCTGTGTAACGTGCAGTGGCGTATCGTGGTATTGTTCCAAGGCATGCGGTGCTAAGCAGTGACTATACACAACTCTGAGTTGTCTGTGGACCCATTCGACTGGTAGATCTACGTAGAGTTTCGTGCCTGTAGCGTACAAGAGGCAAGGAACATATTGTCCAGTAATACACCTCGGTCTACACATCACACGTTTATTGGATACGTCAGGTAGGTACACTGAGTCCACGTGGTCAAGCGTATAGACGGAGCTTATATTGCATGCCTTGGCACACGACCACGATACGCCGCTGGCAACGTTTGAAGTTCTTCGTCACGTTGTAGGGTATGCGAAGACAAGTAAAATGATACAGTACACTTAGAATCGCAGAGGCAGTACCCGTAAACTGACCCACAAATTGTGGTCTTTGAGGGTCGTAATCTGTGTTGGTAATAATAGTGTGGAAAAAATGCATGTCAATATTTTGGAAGAACAATCCACCCAAGTAGAGAAGGAGGGGGGATGTGAACACAGGTCAGAAAATGCGCTATATCTTAATTACAGTTCACAATACATGATGTATAATTAGTGATTAGAGTGCTCGCTGGATCATGTTGCTGTGGAATACCATTGTACAGGCTGTTCAGGAAAAAACTGATCGCTACTTATAATTTTCTGTGAGTCATACACCTCTGTCTCTACTATTTTAAATACGAAAACTTCCATGTAGGTAACTAAAACCTATAGTGTAAACATTTCGCAACTCTCAAAACTTTACTTCTTTAACTCAAATGAATACATTTTTTCGATCATTGTAAGTGTTGGGGACTGCTCACTGTAACGTGAACCAACTATATATGTTATAGGAAGCTACATAACGAGTAATTATTAATTGGACGGTAGGCGTTATCCGATGGAGGATTATATATACAATAACATAATCGAGTCCAAGCACCATGCAATGTATATCATGAGACTTGTAGTTTATTAACGGTGCGTTTTAGGCCTCATGTTCATATAACATTTTTTGTTCTTCTATATGTGAGAATTATTGTACTCCCAAAATACGGATATGCATTCTGCAACAATATGTATCTTGCTTAAGGAATTCGTCACTGTAGCAAAATAATTACATACCGCTTTCGAAAAAGCTGTAACATTGGGTTTGCAATTCAGCGGCATATCGTGGTCGTGTGCCAAGGCATGCAATATAAGCTCCGACTATACGCTTGATGACGTGGACTCAGTGTGCCTACCTGACGTATCCAATAAACGTGTGTTGAATAGACCGAGGTGTATTACTGGACAATATGTTCCTTGCCTCTGGTACGCTACAGGCTCGAAACTCTACGTAGATCTACGAGTCTAATGGGTCCACAGACAACTCAAGAGTTGTGTATAGTCACTGCTTAGCACCGCATGCCTTGGAACAATACCACGATACGCCACTGGTTTGCATTTTTTTTTGCACTCCCGCTCAAAAATCTGTAGTTTTATAAAATTATTCTTCGTGCTTATTTATATCTCACGCACTTTTGATGTCTATATCGAGAAAATTTGAGCATCATTTTCGAAAACAATTTCTACAATCCTGAGACGTTGTTTCACTATTTTACTAAATTAGACAACTACCACAACATGTCGTGCAGTGGATGTTAGCTAAGGTACACAGATTTGCAGATGAAAATAATTCGAGTTACGAGCACATTTAAACATAAGTCTGCGATCTACATGTGTACGGGGCTAATAGAGTTGGCCCCTTCTAAGGTCGGTCAACAGACCTTAAACATGGAAAACGTATGTAGCCCAAATATATAATGACTAACTGAACTATGTTCAAAGCCGCTAACATCCGGGATTCAGGATCCCTGAGAGTTTCAAGG
This sequence comes from Medauroidea extradentata, assembly GCA_003012365.1. NCBI lineage: Eukaryota > Metazoa > Arthropoda > Insecta > Phasmatodea > Phasmatidae > Medauroidea > Medauroidea extradentata. Next base: position 15,563 of record PNEQ01079980.1, on the reverse strand, counting down.
CTCCTTTTTGGTAATCAAGCAAAAAATACTTTCATTTTTTGACATTTGCGTAAGGTACTTAAGCATTAGAAAATATAATATAATCAGACTTTAAAAAAATTAGTAAACAATTATCAGTTATAAAGTGATATGGGTTCAGTGACTCCTATTCATAGATACTGCGAGATTGGAGTCTAGGCAAGTTGTAATCAAGGTATCAGTCACGAGCCTAATTAACCTAAACACAGTATGGGACAGTTGCCATACTTCCGCCTTGTAAATATGCAAACTTTTATGTTTGTTACAATACAAATCTAGTACCCTCAGTATACTGTTTTATCAAAAAGTTTAGGAGTGCTACCATGGACGTCTGGGAAACAATTCTACCATACCTACTTTCTTACCGCTCCTGTACGGAGTAACAAATTTACAAAATATTTTTTAAAGAATACACTGACATTAAGGTCTAGCTGAGTCAAGCAAAAACAAACAATTTATCTGTAAAGTGACAGTTAAATATGTTTGGTGTTGAAACCAACTTACTAATAATTATTTTGCTGGCAGAACAAAATAGGCCTATAGATTTCGCTAAATAAAAATAAATTTAAATACTGCCAATATTCGAGCACGGGCCTTCGTGATTGAAAATGTCAAACTAGCATCCACGACCAGACTGAGCATGCACTGATGTTTGCAGCATCCTTATAGATGTATTCCTTCTCCAATGCATGTACATAATTTACGCTGACACAAATTTTTCATTATCGGGATGATTTGTACCTGATTGAATCATCCGTGAAATACACTTAGACCTACAAATAAGGTGCCTGTACCGCATATGGCCCAGTTCTCAATATGGCACACTAGTCGTCATTGCGTGGTAATGCCGAGGTCTATGTGGGATGGATACACACTAGTCTCCAATATGAACACACACCATCCATAAATATTTGTCATACATCATCCACGAGTTATATTAGTAATATAATTAATGACACAGGAATACATGATTACCTTAAGCGGGCCATATTTGGTATTAGGTACCTTATATAAATTTTGCTAATTTTCAGAAATAACAAAATACCTCTTGGGGTGTAATTACAAACCACGGCGTTTTGATGAACCAACAAAATGTACATTTCTGTGATTCCAAACAAATTATTACATTTCCGTGTACGAAATACTTGTATGTTATTGTCAGCCGTAAGCAGACTACTTTATCAGATAAACAGAGTATTTTGTTGCGTCAAACGAAATCAGACATGACGTCTAGCACATTGTTCGGGTAACAAAACGTTTTGTTGGCTGGAGAAAATTTGGCATTATTTAAACAAATGTTTGGTAAAACTTTATTTTTAGTACAAAAAAGTACAAATGTCCACTATTGTGAAAATATGAACACAGGAAGAGCGAAATACAAAAAGTCAAGTAGGCTTTATATGTAGTATAAGTGAACAAAGTTTTGTGAAATTGAGAAAAAAATGTTTACTAAAATATGGAAAACTATGCTAAAAATATAAAAATTGCTGCCATATTCAATATATATATATATAAACAAGTCGAATGAAATACACAGAAGTCAAATTAACTTTGTATGTAGTAGGCCTATATGTGTAGGCTTCTAACTTTGGCGAAATTCTAAAAAAATATTGATATGTGACACTATGCCGAAAATATAAATAGCCGCCATTTTAAAAATATGAACACAGGCAAAGCGAAAGCCTATGTATACAAAGTTTGGTGGTATTCTGAAAAATATTTCCCAACATATGTGATACTATGCTAAAAATATGAAAATGGCCGCCATTTTGGAAATACGCACACAGGATGAACAAAATACACAAAAGTAAAGTCAACTTTGTGTGTAGTGTATGTGTACCAAGTTTGGTTAAATTCTGAAAATAATATTTCCTAATATAGGTATGTAGGCCTAATACTAAGCTAACAATATAAAAAGCCGCCATTTTGAAAATATGCACACAGCATGAACGAAATGCATAATATTCAAATCAGCTTTCTTTGCAGTAGACCTATATGTGTAACAAGTTTGGTGAAATTCTGAAAAATATTTCCTAAGATATGTGATATTATGTTAAAAATATGAAAATGGCCATCATTTTGAAAACATAAGCACAGGCTGTACTAAATACATAATATTCAACTCAGCTTTGAATGTAGTATATGTGTACCAAATTTGGTGAAATTCTGGAAAATATTTCCTAAGGTATGAAATACTATGCTAAAAACTTGAAAATAACTGTCATTGTGAAAATATGCACACAGGATGAATGAAATACGTAATACTCAAGTCAACTTTGTTTGTAGTAGCCTATACGAGTACCAAGTTAGGGTAAATTTTTAAAAATACTAAGACAAGTGACACTATGCTAAAAATAAACAAATGGCCGCCATTTTGAAAATGTGAACACAGGATGAACTAAATATACAAAAATAAAGTCAACTTTGTAATTATATATGAGTACCAAGTTTGAAGAAATTCTGAAAACTATTTCCGAATATATATGATACTATGCTAAATATATAAAAATGGGCGCCATTTTTAATGTATGCACACAGGATGAACTACCTACAAAAGTCAAGTCAGCTTTGTATTTAGTACATGTGTACTAAGTTTGATAAAATTAAGAAAAACATTTCCTAAGTAATGCAATAGGTAGGCCTACTATGCTAAAAATATGAACATAGCCACCATCTCGAAGAAATGATCAGAGGATAAACGGAATTCACAAAAGTCAAGTCTGCTTTGTGTGTAGTACATGTGTATCGTTTTTTGTGAAAGATATAAAAATTGCCGCTATGTTCAAAATATAAAGACAGGATGAACGAAATACACATTAGTAACGTCAGCTTTGTATGTTGTATATGTGTACCAAGTTTGTTGAAATTCTGAAAAATATACCTAAGATATGTGATACTATACTGAATACATACACACACATATATATTACACAATAAAATTCCACAGTGAATTATGTTAGATAAACAAATAAGAAAATAAAACATTAAAAAAACTAATAATCAAACGAAAGAACCCTGACCGCTAAAACTCAAAGAGGGTACAATTAAGACAGCAAAAATTAAAGAGAACCCAGACGAAGATAAGATTACACAAAAAAATGGGACGACACAACGTCATCAGCGACGTCAGATTTGACTACACAGAATGACACAGTGGGTTTCTTTAGACAAGCTTGTCGCGACGTTCCAGAAACTTCACATGCTCACTTCTCAGGAAGACTGAACGTAAAAACTATATCTAAATATACTTACATGTATAATCAAGACCCATTCTTAGGGACCACATATTTTGGTGAACAGACTTGAGCAACAATCTGTTCCGAAGTACATCCGTAGCTCTTCATCATGATTATTTGCAGCGTGTCTTCGTGCAAAGACATCGCTACAGTCTGTCTCACATAAGAATCCCGGTTTTTGACAGTTCTGAAGACCCAAGATGTGTACAAATTTCTATGGAAAAATACTTGTAATAATTTTGGTGTACTGCACAGTTTGAGAGTAAGCTGGGTATGTTTGTTCAAAAATGACTCGTGGCACAGGAAAACACTGCTTATTCTATGGTCACAACTATAAAAAGGAATGCAAACACAACTGTCAAAAAAAAAACTCTTACACGAGATAGACTGTAATTTGACTGTGTCAATCATAATAAGATTACTGAAGACACCACGTGTGTGTGATGTGAGGGTACAGCCCGAAGACGCTGAGAGTTGAAAACACTCAATCACTGACCTTGAAGAGAGCTGCGGGTGTATGCGCACACAAGACGCTGAAACCAAGTAGGTATGAAAATAATTTTCACCAAAAATCAGAGGCTCCACTGATAATATATATTTAGAAAGTCATGGGACGTATGATGTACGTTACAGTAACACTATAGCCAACACATCCTAACCAAAGATATTACTTCGGCTAGCATGTGCGTCGGCATGCTATCCGCCATGTTCGATTATATATATATATATATTGACGGATGAAAAACGCATAACCGCCAGGGACTCAGAGCTGGCGTGCGTCGTATAGTAACTACACAGGGAAAACTAAAACGGTCACTGGATTCACTCTTGGGAGGATCTGTGATCGACTCCCAGTCCGATAATAAGGTAAGAGAACTGGACTTTACGTCTCGTCGGTAGCGAGGTCAATAGGGACGGTGACACACTGAAACAGCGTTCAGTAGTATCGTAGATCACTTGCCTGGCTGACACTTTCAATGGAGACCCCACATTTTTATTGGTGCAAAGTTTTAAGCTAGCACGCTTCTAAGGTAGTTTCACACGAATTCCGTGAGTATTTTTTCAGATATAGCAGGTTGAAAAAACTATTTTTAGCAAATTTTTAGAGGCTCTGAAATTGTTTTTATTATCGACGTGATGATTTTAAACCCACCGTTCCATCATTGTTTGAAATGTGTTTTTCCCCGTACATTGACACAATGGTCACATGTGGAATAGTTTTGTAAAAAAACCTATTTAAGGACACACTGCAACGTATTTTAAGCGAGTCTTCGCCGGTGTCGAATTTCCACCTTTGACACGTGGGAACAGCGTTGCGATAAGAGCCAGTGTCCCACGCCTGACGAGAAGCATATCGCCTCTATTCGCAGCGCGCCAAACTGGCGTGCAAGGTTTTCCTGCTAGTCTTTTTCCTACGGGACTTTAAGCTGTGACCACACCATTTAATTTTTAATAACATGAAGTAAAGACCAACGCATGCTTCTCGCTTTGCACGCTGCAAGTGCCAGTTGAGGACTCCTCTTAAGGGTGTTCTGGTGCGATAAAGTCATAATTTTATATTTATATTAAATAGTGTTAGTTTTGTAGGCGATACTTGTGAATGCAGTTTCCTCTTACGAAACAATTTTAGCTGGCGTAGTTGTCTCATAACGGTGCGTCAGAGTCAAAATTTGCATGTTCTGCTGCCATGCAAATAGTGAAAACCAATTGACTTACGTATGTGAAATAATTCACTGTGAAACTAAATACTATGGGCTACGTAATAAAACATTTGAAAAAATTCCATAAACTGATTTTGTATTTCAAAAAATTTCTGAATTTTCAACTTTTTTCTGTACATTTGCAAGTTATTTTAAAATTCAAAATATTACTTTGTGGGTATTTTAACGTTTTATTGTATAGCTCATGGGATGTTTATTCACTGTGAATTATTTTGTTTAAGTAGGTCAGTTTATTTTCACTATTTGCATGGTAGTGTAACAAGCAAATTTTTACTTTGACGCACCGTTATGAGAAAGCTATGAGAGCTAAAATTGTTTCGTAAGAGTAAAATGTACTCATAAGTATCGTCTAAAAAACTAACAATATTTCATAAAAATATAAAATTATGATTTTATCACACTTGAACACCCTTAATTAACGAAGAATCCAGCATTCGCCTGGAGTTATTTCGGGAAACCATGGACCGACAATAGGGCCTACTGATTTCGGTTTCCCCATGTTTTCTGAATGTTGCTATGGTTCCTTACTTTAGGTTACTGCTGAATCCTTCCCTGTTTCGTGTATCAGAGGCAATGGTTGTCTGTGCATACCCTATTGTTGACTAAATTGTTTTAAGTTATAGTTGTCTTGCTGTAATATAAGTCCCGCAGATTTACTGAAAGAAAAATTTTGTAGATCTACCCTGTAAAATATTTTCGTAGCAACCACAAAATAATTTCGTGGTGGTCACAACATTTTAGTGGCGTCAGCAAAATGTTTTTGTAGTGACCACAAAATAAATTTTGCAGGGTAAATAGCCACGAAATAATTTTTCCGTGTTTTTTGTCTATTGTAGCCTACAAGCAGAGACTAAAATTAGTTTTGTCTCTTTGCCAGTGTGGTTATCAGAAACCACTTATGAACTAACGGCAGCTTTGTCACTAGGAACTTTCCGGTTGATTTGTGATCGCACGTGCACTAAAGTGCCAGTACGGTAATGTCGTACTTCTGGAACTTTCTCTTTCTGAAACAAGTCTGTTATTTAAGATTAAGGAATAATGCTCTAACATGAAAATCAAATCAAGACGCCGGGTGCAACTTAAATGTTCAGTTGCTGTAGCCAGCCGACAACACATAGGAAAGTCATAAGGGTTATCTTCCCCCCAAAAAATCTAATTATAAAATTATTCATCCCTCACATCTTGAATTAGTAAGTTATTTTCCACACCTTCATTCCGTATATTCTGAAATTTTGGGCAAAGACAGACCGGAACAAGTTTTTTCCCCTCGAAAACTCATCAATACAGATTGAAACAAGTTTTTCCCCCACAAAAAATCATGAAAAGAACAACATCGTTGTCAATAACATTGTGTAACAAGTAACCGTTGACTTGAGATGCTAAAACGGCAAAAGTAGATTTTCAGCACTGATTTCACGAAACAAACCCAGTTGAAGGTCTAGGACCTGTCGTAAAAAAAAAGGTACTTTCGTTATTTGGAGAAACTTTACCAAATAATTAGGGTTCAATCCGCCTAAATTGGTTGAATACAGACAAGAAATAACAATCAAAACAATTCCTTTTCGCAGATAGATATTACAATTTTAATCAGGAAATGTTTAGGCTGAGTTGCTTGACAAAAGTGACTTGTGGCTATTCTGCTGTCGATATATCATCTCGTATCACACTTCGTTCTACGTTCACAAGAAATTCCTGCCGTTCCTGAAGACGTAGTGGTCAGACCTCTCGCCTCCCATCGAGCGAGGTGGCGCTGCGGTAAAACGGTAAAACGTTGGGCTCCCATTCGGAAAGAACCTGGCTCGATCCCCGGCTCCGGCCATCTAGATTTCGATTTTCCATGGTTTCCAGAAATAGCTCCAGGCAAATGCTGGGATGGTTCCTTAACAAAGGCCATGGTAGACTCCTCTCCCAGCTCCTGTCATGGTACCAAGTTGTGTCATCGTCTATAATGACCTCGCTGTTGACGAGTTACTTTTTACACCTCTACCCACATATCTTATTACTCAAATGTATTAATTAATGGGATTCTTATTCTTATTTTTATCACTTGACTTAAAATAAAGATGAAAACTTACATAATATGTAACATCAATTTAAATATTAAAAATTACAATTCTACAAGAATTTTTCCAAGCGTTCCAAGGCTTGAACAGGACGATGGCTTAATAATATTAAAAAATAACTTATTTCTCTTTGATTCATAGTTATATCACTTAATATTTGCACTCATTTACAATAGCCTAGAAGTTACCTGACATTCCTTCTTTATACATTGATTACTAAATTATATGTCTTCATCACAAATGGCCCTTTGAAAATACATCAGTGACTTTACACTAGAAACATCACATTCTCAAAATTTATTATCAAGATAGACAAACAATTATGTGTCTTTACCGCAGCATAATCGTTGATGAGCATCGGTTCCTATTATTAGCATGTACGCTTCTACGGGCGCCCAGTAAGAAATGTGTACTCGAAGTGTGATACCCTTCCTTGTGGTAACCTCTCTATACTAGTTCCCATAATGTGCAGTCATCCCTTGTAAAAACCCACCGGCAGCCGCCAGAGATAAATCCTTTGTTACACCGGAACGCCAGAGGTTTCGGCGCGGCGTCTACATGTAGGCGGACAGACGGCGCAGTGCGCGACCCTAAACACGTAATAAGTGGCCGCGCTGGTCGGAGGTCACGCCGGTAAATCTCGCTCGAGGGCAGTGCTCGGAGGAACAAGGGGGTAGTGGGGCGGCCACCCCCTACAACACCATGATTTATGTAACACGGGGTGAGGATGGGGGGATGAGCCCCGCTAATGAAAAGTCCCCGGCCGAGTCAACAGCGGCGACAATGGGAAGATCCCCGACGCTGTCACCCCCCTAATTGCAGGGCGGGTCATTGTCGCGCGACATCTGGCCGGCTCGCGCGGCAATATCGCCCACCGCGAGGGGCTATAATCCCCCAAACCTACTCTCTAACCCCCCTCCCTTTCTCCCACATCCGCAGACCATCGTATATCATCACCGGCGCACCCGCTTTTAATTAAATTTACATGAGATCACAATGGGGCGAGACGGCGGCGGGAATTCTGCGCGCGCTTCTCGCGCGGCGATCGCGCTAAGCCTGCCCCCACATTGACTTGCGAAATATTTTTAATTAAGTGCGCGGGGTGGTGAGTAATAGAAGAACCCTCCCTGCGTGCTGCAAATTGACGTTTGTCAACTGTACGGTGGCGCGACTCATGAATTTTCACGCTGCGGGATGCAGTCAATGCGCTGGTACAGAATTTGTGGCCACGGTTGTCTGCAGTGAGACAAGATTCGTGGCAAGCTCTAGACAGTTTTACTCTATGTAAACATTCCTTAACAGTAAAAATTCTAAAAGGCTTACAAACAATTATAGGCTACTGTATATTTTCATATCTCGACAAATTCAAAACAACACTAGGCCTACTGGCTGACATCCGCAAACGATTCTTGTATATTTCTATATAAGTTATACCTATATATGTATGTATATATATATGCCTATATATACATATGTCTGTGTACAACCTATGTAAGTTACACATGTACATTATACATACAAACGCTATTATTTTGTTAATAATAGGATATCATAACTGTTTCGATTCACGGAATTGAATTAAGTCAATATTTAGTCTTTTCACCTCCACCCACATAAATTATTAGGCTACTCAAATTTGTTGATCAAATTGATACTTATGCTTATTTTTATCAATTTACTTTAAATAAAAATGACAATTTCCATCATATGTAACATCAACGTAAATATTAAAATAATAAAATACCACAAGAATGTTTTCAATGCTAAACAATATTTACAATACAAATGGTGAAATAAACATCTCAGGTTTATTTTAGAACTAAAAATGTTTTACATCGAGCCACATATGACGAAATATTAAAATTACTTTCTATTGGTAACTGTTACAATTTACTGAAGTTATGCGAAAGACAGCATAATTTTGCGTGGTAATAGCTAATAAAAAGTAAGTCGAAATTTTCGGTTTGTTCGCAAATTGAATATAGCAGGAGTGATGCTGCCCTAAAAATTGACTGTAAATTTTCCTATACTGAAATGTAAAATGAAATACCACTTGGGGTTAAGCATTATGACAAGTATTTTTCTAAATTTTATTTAAAGGAATGACATTTCACAGTCAATATTTAGGGTAGCATTACTTCTACCATATTCATTTTACGGGCAAATGGAAAACTCATAGGCCTATTCGACTTACTTTTTCATAAGCTACCACCACAGAAAATTAATACCTTTCGTTGATACGTGTAATTTTATTGTTATGAATTTAAGGGAATATTTTACTCTGTATTCATTTCAAGTCACTTCCCGTAGAACCTGAAGTGACATAACACTGAAAATTTAACTTGTAATTTTTTGGTAATATTTTTCCCGGCCGCTGGTAACTCACTCACTCGTGTCAAGGGTATGTACTCTGCATGTACCAGCCCCCTCAGTCCAGCCAACCTCTCATCAAGCACGAGCGAGCACGCTCGGGAGGGACGTAGGGGGAAAGAAACGACGGCCAACCTCTCCCTCCCCCTGCCGCACACTTGGTCCACTGAAATATGCGGGCGGAACAAACTGTGTTCGGAGCGCAGACCAGCATTTGTTCTCCGGCCCGAGTACGCAGCCAAGCGTCGTTGTTTAATCTCACCCTCTGCCTGTGCCATCCCCTTCGCTATGCTCTGCCGTGTGTAGTTAGCTATATCCCTCGTACGGTAAGTTGATACTTTTACAAACGAACTGTTGAAAAATATTACTACGAATACTTCCGTTATTACCATACAACTATGCAAGCAATTGAAAAGCAATACGGTGAGACAAATAAATAAATGTATTTTTTATTGTTACGCGTCCGCAAGTACTAAAATTGTTCATAACAATAATTTTAAAAGTGAGTTACACACATCTGTTGTACGACAGTTGGAGGATAGTTGGGTTGGCATTGATGTCGTAGAAATAGTTCTTCTGTATATTATGAACAGCGGCTAAAATATTGAAAATCGTTTAATGGAATGTCTACACAATGTGTTCATTTACAGGAAATGAAATTAAATGTATATTTACATTTAGTATAGGCTATATTACAATATATTATAGGTGACGTAGTTAGTGACGGCGGATGAACAATGTACGTAGGCTTGCAGTGCAGTCATCAACCTGGCAATGTTACTGTTGACGTTAGGCGGAAGGATACTGTTATATCCTCTCTCTTTAAATGCTGTAGTGTGGGGATCTATTATTACTGATTCAAAACACTGGCAGTCAATGTACTTTGATACTTCGGAACCCTGAACTTGTTCCGTCAGTCCCACGAGCGATGATATGCTATACTGACTATCGTTTATAGCTATTAACCACTGCCTCACGCGAATATCGCACTCTTAGTGACAGTCGCGGAAAGAATCAGTTTTATGTGCGGCTTCCCGCGAATCGACCCGCGTCCACTCTTCGTGGAGGCTGCCGCAGAAGTCTCTATATACGCGGCGTACTATAATCGCCCGCGGTGGGCCCGCGAGACGCATCCACACTTCGTGGAGGTCGCCGTCGAAGTCCCCTTTATATATATATATATATATATATATATATATATATATATATACACACACACACACACGTAGTTTACCACAATCGGCCGCGGTAGCTCCCCGCGACACGTCCACCCTTCGTGGAGGCTGCCGCAGAAGTCCCGTAACTTTCCCTTCGCGTCTACATGGCAAAACTCTCCTAGGACCGCCTCCATTCTCACTTTCAGCCAATCGCGTCTCTCGTGGGTGACGACGACAACAAACCCCGACATTCCTCCGTATCAATTTATTGTATCTTTTTAAAATTCACACACATTAACATTAATATCCCTTTGAACTTATTTACAAAATTTTATAAAATTCAGATGAATGATTATGAAGTTAATATTAAATTGCACAGCAGGGGGGTGGGCGTAGCCACGCCTCTAGGTGCCCTAGTTTTCAGCATCCACGCCGCGTGTCCCTCGTCGGCTCAAGGCTGTTCGCTCGCTTTCACACCATGTTTTCGCAACTTTCCCTCCCCTTCTGGGTTAAGCGTCAATCTGCTGTGACACAATGCCACAATTCTCTGGTCATACTGCGCCTCTCGCCAGTACTAAAAACTAACTTACAAATTAATTATTTTAAACCAAATTTTGCAATTGAGACACATAAAACAAACAATCCTAATCACAATGCAATTTCAACTGGCTTTCTACGACTATTCTAACCTAATTTACAGTATTTACAATGTATATGCATTTATTTACATTTAAAGGCTATTTGCCGGTTACAATACATAGTTGGTGTGAAAAAGATCCCAGCTAGAAGCAGGGCTTCCAGAAAGAATCAAGTTACCGTAATCGAGTATACTCCCTTCGGCATGGTTTGCATCACACGCCTATTAAGATCATAATATTTAGCTTTATCACACAAGTGCAAAAAACTGAAACTTGTTGTAAAAAAATTCTTTGAAAAATCTAAAGACTAAGAGCAGTCACATACGATGCACAATTTTATGGCATGGAGAGAGAAAATAGTAACCCACAATGTACCATAACTGAGTTTTATATGTGTAAAAGGTAACATAGAACGTGACAATACAACTTGATTAATATCACTATTGTTTATAAATGTTGTTTGTTCGTATAATATAGAAACAATCAGAAATAAGCAACTACAAAATAACATAAACATAGTAACTGCTATTTAATTGGTGTAGTTTACTAGGCCTATGAATTTGTGGCCTGCTACAGAATCATTTCTGCTCTGGGCTGCAAACTGTGCTCATATTGCTTAATCTCTTGTAAAGGCATGTAACATATATTTCACAAATGTGGGTTACCATTGTCTCTTCCCATGTCCTTCAGTTCTTACAAACTCAGAAAAATTGCGGCCAAAGTTGATTGTTTGCTAGCCTTCAACGTGCTGTGCATAACACTGAAAGTTTTGTATCAATATTAGTAATAGATTATTTGAAGCACTGTTTCTCTATTCAACATGTCCAGTTATAACTGTATGGCTTAAAACACTGAAAGTCTGTGATTTGTCTCAGAGTTGTTCACACATGTCACAATTGACATGGCAGTTTATTGGAGACAATCTTCAATTTTCCAGTGTCTCTGACAATTATGCGTAGGCTTCTTGCAAAATAATACACCACTCGTTCGATATTATATATGTGTGTGTGTAAAAACTTCCTGATTTTAAATTAAAGTAATTAACCCATACAGAGTATAGTACACTTACCATACTTCAGCTTGTATAGAGAGCAAATGTAGAGGACTATTACTATACAAGTCTGGTAATATTATTCATTTGACGGTTTCCTAAAAAATATATATATAGACCTAGATAGATTTCATATAAGTTTAGATAAATCTGACAGCAACTTATGGGCAATAATTTGTAATATTTTGTTATTTGTGTCACTACACAAGACGAACTTTGCTGTAGAAATGCTGAAATGGGTATCTCAGGTTCATTTCAAAGCTAAAAATGTATTGCATTGTGCAACAAATCACAAAATACTGAAAATTATTGTCCATAAGTTGCTGTCAACTTTACCCAAACTTATATGAAACAGAGTAACCACTGATGTACGTGAATCAAATTTACCACACCTACTTTCGTAATAGGGACTACTCCTATACATTGGTATGATGAGTTTGCAAATATATTCTTACAGTAATAACTTAGCTATATTTTGTTTGATTTTCGCTTAGTATTATAACAAAAAGTGTGATACTTGGAAGAAAAAATCTGAAAAACAAAGGTTATGTTTATTTCTAGTAAAAAAAATGGGCATAAATTATGACATGGTTGTGATTCTTCCAATTGGACACTCAGTTGCTTAAAAAACAATTCAAAATCATTGTAAAATTGCCAGCAGTGGCATTAAAGGGCTGTCCAACGGGCTGATTACCACAACTATTCGCCGAGTACTCTGTCAAAATACTTTATTGAATGTTAGTACAATGTTTGATGGCGTTCCTCGCTATCTTCCATTTTCGTCGAAGTAGAAACCACACAGCAAAAGTTTTAATAGGTGTCCGTCTGAACGAGCCGAAGAGCGGCGTGCAGATCTTCGGCCGATACGAGTTATTTCGATATAGCTGTACTCAACGTACGTGATTGATGTCTGCTTAGGAATAGTATTCATATTAAGATAAACGCGCGTATGTCCTCTCTAGGTTAGTCTCTTGTGACAAAAGAGGTTTTACTCTTTAAAAGTCAATATTTTCTTTTATTTCTGTAAGACGACAGTGTTTTGTTTGTTTCTCAGGGTTATGTTTTGTTTCATTCTAAATTTTGTCTTATCTATGTCTAGTACATGGGGGTGAAACTAATAGGTTATAGGGAAACTGAGTCCTGCATTTCAGCTTCTTCTAATATCCGTATAGCTAAATTGTCGCAGCACCGTCGCGATACAAGTGTTTTTTTTTTTTTTTTTTTTTTTTACATTTAATCATTGTCAGTGGCCGCCATTTTCGCTGCGAAGTGAGATGGCGTGAAGAATTGTTATGGCTGAAGAGCGAAGTGGACAGAAGCTTTATATGCAATTAATAGTTGAAAGTTATGTCACATACCTACACTCTAAAAAATAGTTTGTGAATTTACCAGACGTGCGTATATGAAAGCTAAGAAAGTAGGTATGGTAGAATAGTTACCCAGACATCCATGGTAGCACTCCTAAACCTAAATATAAAACAGTCAAATGCATACTAAAGTTACCAGACTTGTATTGTAACATTTGTAAATGTTTGCAAATTTACAAGACTGAAGTATGGCAACTGTCCCATACTGCGTCTGGGATAATAACTTCCTAAACACTTGAGGAAGTTTTTCTACAGTGAAGATTGTGTTTCCGATTGTAGAATACGTTTCGTGTACTGTGAAACACCGTTGCCCAGTAATCGAGGAGATTGGATTTCAAAGTTTGCATGTAAGTGCAGGTTGAAGCCACTATTTCCTGATCGTATAAATAGTAAATACTGTATTACATCACAAGAAAAAATTAAGTGAAAGTAAAAATTCAAAAGTGATATTGAAGTTGCTGTGTGCTTTCATTTTCGTTGCCGTGATTATATGTTACGTTTATACTACGTACCTACGTGTGAAGAGGAAGTAGTGTCTTTTACTTGAATTTAAATCTACATGACGTAAACGATGTGACTAAAAATAATTTATTTGCGAGTAGTAGTCTACCAATACTATTAACGCCAAACATCCCATGCGGTTACGTACAAATAAAGAAATTTTAATTTTTACGACCTAACACCTAAACTACGTGAAAAAATAAAATAAAATAGAAACATACATGTCGACTGCAGTTACGACAATCGAAAATTTCAATCGATCGATATACAAACAGATTGACTTCGAGAGAAGTCGATGTATTGTAATCGAAGGAAAACGGCGCATGCATCCTTTGGTGTTTCTATATTTTCCCGTAGCTAGAATGAAGCGCTAGTGAACACGCACACAGCAAATAAGAAGGAAATAATCTGGACCCATTTCATAGCATTGAGTTACCTCTCTTTCCGTAGGGTTAATGCTCGTTGGTCTAGCAGCTTCGTCTATGCCGAGGGTTAATATTGAGAGGGGAAGGAAAAAATGTTTTGAAAGGAGTAACTTTTTAACCTTGTTGTTATTTTGGCTTGATTAAAAAGAAATAATAAAGGCTACGTTACAATTGAGTTAGCACAGGCACAGGCACACATCAAACGTAAACATAAATCTCGTAAGCTACAATTATCGCCGCACACGCACAGAAGTTCCGGAAGTCTCCACAAAGTGTGCCGGAAACGATGGCTGGTATAGGCTACTATTTGTTTGTGTGTTGGCAGCACTAGTAAATATAATTGGATACTATATCGGATACAAATATAGTCAAGAGTAGATAGGTTATGTATGTTCTGGGGCACAGGCTGCAGGCTGAGGAGCTGAGGAGCCGTGGCCGCCATCTTGTTTCCGGCGGCCATCTTGTTTCCGGCGGCCATCTTGTTTCCGGTCGCCATCTTGGATTACGTCACTTTCAAAATTTTCCAACATTTTCAAAAATTAAAAAAAAAATTTCAAAATTAAAAAAATCTAAAAATAATTTTTAAACCATCCGCCATCTTGGAATGAATTCCCACGCCCTAAAATTCCCCCCTCCCCCCAAAAAAAAATAATATATTTAATTCTAGGAATGGCCACCAGGGGTTTGAGCCGCCATTTTTTTACTCACTTGATTCTACTCCACCCGTATACATATGTGCTTAAGGGCGACATGTAATGTACCATAAGCAGGACTCTCGCCCCTATCACCAATATTATTTTTATGCATGCCTACAGGAAGCGAGATTGACAAGTCTTGACAAGTATTATATATTAACAAAGTAATTTAATTTCATTTTTTAAAAACCTTGTATAGTATAATGTAATTGTGTTCTATGTAACCACTGATTGCGTGTACATGGACTGTTACATCTGATGCTCTTTAAAAAATTTATGACAGGCAAATAATGTCTCGCAACACACACAATTTTAAGTTTT
>PNEQ01079979.1:69096-82762 GCA_003012365.1 Medauroidea extradentata | reverse complement strand
TTCCCGTCTTGTCACCTAGGTTATTTGTCTCTCCGTAAGTAACGACGAAAACCCAATTTTCTCATCATCATCAGACAGGCAGCACGTGAAAAAAAAAGCTCTGTACTTCCGTGCACGATATTCTGCATGTTACACGTCTACCAGATGATTAATAGCTGCTATTACTCTACATTGTAATGTAACTACAGATGCAAAATTTTGTAACCGTTCATCAAATCATGCTCAACCAGCTATAAAATACGAATGCTATAAATGTTTAAGAAAACAAATAGTGTTTTTAATTACTATGCGAACAAATTTATGTAATTGTTAATGAAAAGTTTTTTTTTTCCACTTTCACATTATATAAATATTTTTGTACATTCGTTACAAAAGGTGTCTTACGAAAATATATGTTTCTGCACCTATGCATCTGAGCAGTAAGCTTTACGAAAATTAATTATAATTGTAAAATTTCAATGAACATATAGATAACACAGAAATATTGCTTATGAAGATAAGTATTTCTGCAGTTGTATGTATATGAGAGGTCTGTTCAAAAATTTTACAAAAATAATTTATAGTTTTAGAAAACTGTTTTTTAGATCGGATTCTAAAATTTTTTGTTAAAGTACAAAAATAGTTTGAAGCGTTCTGCCCCACTCCGATCATGACTGCAGTTATGCATTCAAGGAAGTATGGGTGAATTTTAGTACGGTAGTAAATTTGTTTTTTGCATCGCAGCAGAATGCTTTGGTTCGTACATTTGTCTATGAACGTTCTACAGTTTATATTTTGGACGCGTGGCACCTTTCGAGTCGTTCAGTTGCTGAACTACTTACGAAATAAAATTAATAAATAAATAAACAAGGCAAAAATTATCAATGATTTTTTTTTCGTAATTACAGCCATATTAAGTTTAAGCTTAACTACTTGCATTGATACAACAAATAATACAAAATATATAATGTGAAGAGGTTTGCATTTAGTTCACAGTATTTGTAAATCATTAAATTATAAGCTTTAACAAATACATTAAGAATAATATTTTTGAGTATTTACTATCACACCTCAGTTCTAATATACGAAGTAATGTATATTCGAGAAAAAAAAAACAAATAATTATTTTTAAATTTTACCTTTAAGGTTTAACTCTATCAGAAAATACTCTCTGTCTCTGAGAAGTCGTATTAGCTAGATGATTTTTTAAAATTAACTGTTTAAACGACAAAGAGCTACCATGTTATTTACAGAACCGAGTCTCCATACTATTAAATATACCCTTCGGTATCATTTTAAAAAGTTGTTTAACAAGTGACTAGGTTTATTAAATAATGACGCTTTGGCAAGGTTTGAACCTATATTGCTATGGTTGATCTCACTTCTTTCCACTCAAACACAGGCGGTTATTTTCCAGTCGTTGGCTATGATGGTTTCGAGCGATCAGATTATGTTTATGTAATCAGGAAGAAAATTTTATTTCTCTGTCGTAGGGATGAAAGAATAGCCCTCTGCTTGGATCATTATCTTCGCCTTCTTCAACAAATTGAAGATTATTTTGTGGTACAATTTTTCCTGGCAGGAAAGTGGTTAATTAATTTAGTTTTGCCTTTGCTACCATAGACCGTCAACTAAGCGTCTCGTTAATTTTAAATACATGTGCATTTTATATGACTATGAACAACGTCAATAGCTTGCTAACGTCGTTTTAACGTATGCAAACATTTTACCTTTTTCTAGACAGTTTTTTCGATCTTCAGTTGGTAAAGGTATACAACTAAACTGCCGAAAGCAGTACAGAATTCAGCGTAATATTTCTTTAAAAGAAATATAATTTTTATTTGGCAATGAAATCTGCAAGTTTCCTGCAAACAGGTGCAAACACATTTTTTCTACCTATCTTAGAGGACTTACTCATACTTTTAACGCAGCTATGACAACTTTATGTACCTTAAATCATCTCTTTAGATCTTTACTCTCCTCTGAATTTTAGGCGTCATTTTTTAAACTTTGGCTGACTTAGTTTTTTGATAATGTCCATTTTCTTCCGCTCATTTATTTCGACTTATCACGCGTCACCATATTTCAGCTCTGCTCACCGTTGATCAACATATTTTCAGACCACTTCACTTCATTTTTTTAACAAAGGAAATCTACTTGTAATTACAGTTTTATGCCGGAGAAACAAAATCAAAATTAATTTTCCTCATCTTACTTCCTCGACTCGTATCGCAAATCATATGAAGCAAAGAATTTACGGGAAACCAAGTGTACACGTTAACTAAACAAAGAATTCGTTCGTGACCAATATTTTCTTACAGCCGTTCGGGTTTTGTAAACAAAATATTAATTAACAAATTTTAATAAAATCAAATCAGTTGTCTTCTCACGATCATTTTCACAAAATTCTGAACTGTCTCTGTGAAAGCTTAGAACATAGAAAAATTCAAACATACAGGCAAATTATTAATATATATAATAAACGCAGACATAAAAATGCCTTTTTCTATACTCATATTCGTTACAATAGGCCCACTTACAGATAACTGTCTGATCAATTCCGCGGGTGAAAAAAAATTGTAATAGGAGAATCATTGATAAAATTGGGTATTTCTACGGTGTCTCGTTTGGAATATGTATTGTGTATAATTTGTATCGTGGATAACTATATCTTCAGTGTAGGACACTGTAAGTAATGACGGCGTTCTTGCTCCGAAGTCTTAAATTAAAGAAGCACGGACCCCCGTCGATATAAATACTTTTTCCCCCCAAAGTACTTTGCTACCCGAAACAGGTACGCCGCTTGACAAATACGCAAGCCTTGTTCCTGGCTGCATCAGTATTCCAGGAGCGTGACGCGTAAGTCACGACTTACGTGTGTCCAAGTGATTTAGTGCCGCCCAAACACTCCCCGCCGGGCGGGACGCCCAGCGACGAATTAATTATTTTGATTGTCCGGCGGGAGTCATTTATATCGAGGGGCTGTCCCTAGGGGGCAGTTCCTTAGGGGTGTCAGCGTGGGAAGGGGTTGCGACGACCACCCCTGTAGACCTGCTGTCCGGCTCAGCGGAAGACGCACGCAACAAACTTCTATTTTCATCGTTGGTCGTTCTGGTCAGCTCAATCTAATTCTCAAGGAGTGTTGACTACTGGAGTTGTAAGAGCCATAATGCCAAGCACGACGAGAAGCGTATCGCATGTATTCGCTGCACGTCAAACTGGCGCAGAAGGTTTTTCTTCTAGTCTTTTTCTCGTGCGAATTAACGGGGTGACCCCAAAATTTTATTTTGTATAGTAGGAAGTAGAGACAAACGCACACATTTATTTCTGCACGTTATGAATTTAGGTGGCATTTTAGGAGTTACAGCAGTCTAAAAAGTGTAGTTTTTAACTATTCTGATAGGAACCAAAACAATGTTTATAACAAATGTGCTGAATTTTTAAAACGTATCAAGAGTGTTTTCTAATTGTAGATTATCGCAAAACGAGTAATTTAAGCTATTTCGAGTAAAAAAGTATTTGCATGACACGCTTACAACACCGTCCACGCGCCACGTACCCACGACTTAAGGTTGCCAACTGTCATGCGCTTTAAATGCGTTGCAGTGGGTTCAGAAATATATTTTTTCAAAGAAACTATTTCGTATGTGTCTATCGTGCCAATGTAGGAACAGCAAATATACTTCGGACAAAGACGAAACGTCACGGTTAGACACTATGCGTACAACATACCTAAAAACTGTCTTTTCTGACTGTCGTTTTCCAAAATATACTTACCGGATGTACGTAAAACTCAGAAATCCTCAGTGAACTTCACAACAGACATTTCGTCAGTAAAATTACGTGGTCAAAGCTTAGAGTCCCATACTAAACATAGATAGGCGGGAACCTCGCACTTTGGTTCAGCGATTGGCTCGTTGTGGCGATGAATAATTTAATGCACGGTTCAAAATCACCCTTATTGCTCCATTACTTCTCATCTCTAAGGCACAGGTAGGCAGCGCCCTTGAGATGATTGCCTACCTAGCGCTTTAAAATGAGTTGCAGCATGTTTAAAAGACAATTTTCATTTACGAACATATTAATACTGTCCTAATATGTTTACCAAAAGAAAATAAAGAAAACATATTCCAGACGATTAAGAAACGGTACTTCAAAAATAGCACACATGCTGTCAATGCTATTTCTAAGCACATAATCGTATACAATCAGCTTTGCTAGACGCATGCCATGAAAATGTTGCAACTGTATACAAACATAAATAAGCTTGGATAGACATAGGCCTGTTGCATGCATTAGAATTAGGTGCTTGGTCGCGTCGAATAAAATATTTGTATCACTGTTTTAAGGCCGTTCCTAGTAGTTGTATTAATACTGTCGGTATAACGATTTAGATAGTATTTTCTGAAATCAACGCAACATCAAAATTCTAAACCGGTATATTATTTACATGTTTATTTATACATTGATTTACACCGAAGCGGGTTTGCAGCTATACCTAATCCTTACAGCATTTGTATGTGCCCATACCGTCGCAAATTTTGTTATGAAAGCAGGCCAATATCAATTTATTTATTTTTTATTTTTGCCGGCGATCTGTGCATTATTTGGAAAAATGCTATATACATGTATGTAAGCTGCACATAATCTCGAATTTCTTAAAGCATTTGTAACAAATACTTGGGAGTTTTTATGCACCGACGTAAAAAAAACTTAGTTGAAGTACAGGTGAGTCTCTGGTTCAGTTGCACGCGCATATCAGCGTTGTGGTATTTGCTGTGGGTACAAGTTTCACCCTTATAACTCCTTTGCTTACGACCCTCGAACATGAGCAAACACTCCACTAGATAGGTGCACGCATAAAACATTGTTTACTTGGATAGTTACTATGGTGTTGAATACACTTATGATGCTCTCACAAAGTAAACTTACTGATTGTCCCTTTCTGCATTGACGCGGTAGCACAATTAAGGACACGGTCTACCGCAATTTTTTAATTTTGTATTTGTACTAGATAATTTTTTATGTAAGACACAAAATGTGACTAAATTTGGCTCTTATTAATTTTTTTTTTATCTCTCATATATTTCGCGTAATGGCATGTTAAAGTCTTATTTTGCACGTTTCCGTTTTAAAGACTACATACACTAAAACCAACAGATATAACAAACTTAAAAAAACCACAGTGTATAAAGACATTGCAGGCTACAATGTCATGCTCATAAAAATAAAGCATAAAAACTATATGTATTTTAAAAAAATTTTTGAATTTTTAAATTTTTTATTTTTAGTTTCAGAATATTTTCAAGTCAAATAATACTTATTCTTTAATTTTATGAGCATGACATTGTAGCCTGCAATGTCTTTATCCACTATGATTTTTTTTTGGGTTCGGTATATCAGTTGGTTTTAGTGTAGTCGTTAAAACGGAAACGTGCAAAATAAGACTTTAACAAGCCATTACGCGAAAACTATGAGAGATAAAAAGATTTCAAAGGAGCCAAATTTAGTCACATTTTATGTCTAACATAAGAAAAAAAAAATATCTGGTACAAATAAAAAATATGAAAATTGGTGATGAATATTGCGGTAGACCGCGCCCTTAATTGTGCTACCGCGTCAATGCAGAAAGGGACAATCAGTAAGTTTACTTTGTGAGAGCATCATAAGTGTATATTCAACGTCATAGTAGAAGTGAGTTTCGTCTATATAGTTTGTCTTGCACGTATTACAAGACATTCGAAATGTAATTAGTAAAGTAGTGCAGTAGTCCTAACAGTGAATACGCGAATGAAATTAGTAAAGATTTGTTTTGACTTTCATGTATTTTATATAATATATATATATATATATATATATATATATATATGTGTGTGTGTGTGTGTGTGTGTGTGTACGTATGTTTGTATGTGTGTGTAGGCTACATAGTGTGTGTGTGTGTGTGTGTGAGAGAGAGAGAGAGAGAGAGAGAGAGAGCTAAACAACGTCTCGTAAATAAAACAGTAGTATCATATTTTATACTTGACTAACGACTGCATCTGCTACGCAGTTGGCTAAACAACATACTAGGTAAGAAATGTTCACTTGTACATTAAATTTCACATCATTATTTGATATGCGACTAAACAAATACAATAACAAGAACTAAAGCACACATTCACGTAGCTGCTAAATAGTTACTTCAATCTTGTTAGGGGCCACGATGGCAGAATGGTTAGGCCATTTGCCTCTCACCAAAGTGATCACGGTTCGATTCCCGGTAGGGTCGGCCCACGGATTTAATTCTTTGCATGTGGGAGTCGTGCCGGACGATGCCGCTGGTCAGCGGGTTTTCTTGGAAATCTCCCGTTTTCTCCGCATTTTCATTCCGGTGCTGCTCCATACTCACCTCATGTCACCCATCACCAGCGCTTAAGACCTCGATGTTGAGCGCTGACCAAAATCACTCACTTCATTGCGTCAACTAGACTGTAGATACCAAGTCGTGACATGCGTTTTTCTGACTCAGCCCAGAATTGCGCAACGCCATCAGTGTATCACTACAAAATTTAAATGTTACTTAACTATGCTACGTCGTTTAGTGAAATATTTAACTACACGTTAACATAATTTGCCAAGCATAAAAATATAATATGTACTTGCAGTGTATAGTTAATTGTTTTCCTAAGGGTTCTGAGAATCTGACGACGATTTGCATGTTCATGACTCAGAAGCGAAGGCGTGGCAATTGCGAAACAGACGATACACGTAGGATTTACAACTCCTACGCGAATTGCACTGTTAAATTTATTATTTTTAGTTTGTCACGAATAAATATGTGACCTGTCTAATTTAGGCGAAATACAGGGAATAAGAAACTTAATATTCACTGGTCACGTGACTACTCGCGTAAGATAAATTATTTCCTATATATATGTATGTGTGTGTGTTTTTGCTTTTGTGAAATGGATGGTATTAGGTATGCACTAGATTGTTTCGAATAACCGTCAAATGTGGATACTTTGACTGCAGAGGTGAAATTGACTGACTCAAAAGGCTTTCGCTGCCCTTATCTGCATTATCTTGATTCTGGTTGTTAGCCGCGGCTGATGACTTGCTCACCCCCAAAATTCCATATAGTGAAAATATATTTGTTTGCGAACCATTTGTTTATGAAATAAATACGTACAGTTAAGTATTTAATCCCTTAAGTTTGATCCATTGAGATGAAGTTTACCATTTCTTCACTAAATAGCATCCAATTGAATATTTCGAGTCGGCCAATGTTATTCCTGCAGTCAAAATATTTCCATTTGACGGTATCGAGGGAGAATGTTAGTGCTGTGTGAGCCAATAAAATTTAAGTTTGTCTGAAATTAGTTTAAGGAAAGGGACTGTATTTAAGTGAAATGCGTGTGTCAAGTTAAAGCACTCTTCAGGATCATAAGACTCCTCTAGGTCTTTGGAAAGTTCCGGAAGAAGGGAAAGGAAAAGCCCTGTAATGACCAAACAGCAGAGCGAATACGTGCTGGTTTTCGCGTAGAAACGTCCCGGTTACTTTCATCTTGCAGCTTTGCGAACGTTGAAACTTAAATATACCAAACAAAAAAATGTAAAAAAAAAAGTTATGCCGGAGTGAATATCCCCTGGATAAAAAAAATATTTCGCTATAAAGGAGAATTTTCGCCAGCAGAGGAAAAGAATCAAAGCAAACAGTTTAACTAAAGAGTACGCTTTTAACTTTTTTCTTCCTCATTTTGCTTAAAGAGCGCACCAGAACTTTGGACGATAGCACAAGAGAGAAGGATCAAGGGCCAGATTTTTAAACTTGAAAATAAACTCCTCGCTGGCGAACCCTAGACGTAATGAGGCGGGCTAATTGAAATTTGGCCAAGAGGATTGCGAGAAGTTCCTGAGAACTTCCAAGCGGTACTCACTGACCCGGATTAGCTTGTTTCGTAATTAACTTTCTTGGTCATTTAGTAATCACTCCATTTATTATATCGCCAGGCTTATTAAAAACTTTTCAAAATTTACCATTACTGGCATCCAAAGTTTTTGCTGTTAGGAAAAACATAGGTAAAAAATTCAGTAACATATTTAATTGCTCTTAAAGGGAAAATATAATTATGATATCTTCAGGTGAGTACGCAGATAGTTGAGAAAGAATATATTTTTAATCACCTGGTGAAATGTGTTCGGAAATTTATTTTCATCCTTTATAAATTAATAATTGTTATGCAATAAAATTGGATGTATAGCAAGTGCACTTTGGTATGAAGAGTAAATAAAGTACAAGAATTCGAAACGGGATATTTTAAAACAAATGCGTTTTCATTACTTTCGCGCACATTTATCATTGAGTTATTATTTAGGCCTAGGTGAAATAGTTGTCTGAATGATTCAAAATTATGCCTAATCTGCTAACAAGTATTTGATTAATACAATAAGGAATTACAGTCACATCTTTTTTGAAGTTTTAATCACAAGTGTGAAATTAGAATTCTAGTTAAAATTCCGTATTAAGTGGAATAATAAATTCATTCCAAAAAAATATAAAAAAATAATACTTTTATTAAAAAATCTTTTCTGTTGACTCAGGTTAATATAATATTATCGCTTATGTTAAACACTTTTTTATATAATTATAGTAAAGGTTTGTTAACTATGTATGTTTGAAATATCCATGCATAAAAATTTTTTTGAAAGTTTCATACGTTCGAAATTTAGTGGTATATGTATGTAATACACAAAAAAAAGTTAAAAATGCTACTGAAAATGTTGTTAAGGAAGAGCTTCACGTAAATTTATACATTTATTAATTCTATTACGTTCAGCCGAAACGATTGAGTCAAGAAATTGTAAATTCCAGGATAGATTTTAAGAAGAGAAAACATTTTTTAACACTAATGTAACAAAAATTATATGTTTAACGGACTCGTCAGGATGTATTACAGGCCTATAGGACGGTAATTGGACGAGATTATGGCGAAAAGTAAATGGGATTGTAACAACAGCACATACCGTGTAACAATGCGTATTGTAATACATATATACAGAATGTTCTTGAAACATACGCATAATAAGCACAACATTTGAATCCTGGGCTAAAATGGAGACAAAACTAAGTAGCAAAATATTGTACGACGACATTTTACGTGCAAAATGTGGCAATACTGCACCGAGAAAGTCTCTTAGTGCGCTCCTCGTCTAGGTATTATGTCATGTATGTTACGTCAAGTAAAATGAGAATCATGTTTTGACTACTCGGGAATGTATCTTGCACCCATAATATGCCGGTTAGAACAGAAGAATAGGTTATTCGGGATAAAGTGAGCACTAAAAATTTCAACTTTAAAAATAACACTAACTGTTACTGCATATAACTCAACATTAACTACAGTCCCCTTACTGCTTGTATGGTTGACAGCGAAATTATGCATTATTTAAATACAACAATACTTGAACCAAATCAACCGAAATCGACATAATTGTATTTTATGTAGCTAAGTTTTTTCTTATCAAACTATGTAGGTTCCTACCGACTGCACATATTTATCTTACACGCGCTATACACTTACCGTCGTCAGCCGTTGCGCGCGGAAAGATATAAACTGGCTGAAAATAGAACTTTAGCAGGGCTTTTCTGGTGCTCACGTAATCCCAAACCGCCTATAATAACATGAGTATGGTATCTATGGACCGCCAGAGGTGACTAAATACAGCGGTATGTAACCGCAATGTGCACATAAAATGTCATCGTACAACATTTTGCCACTAATATTTTCGTCTCCAATTTAGCCCAGGACTCGCGTGGTGTTTCTTATTATGCGTTGGTTTCTGTACATCCTGAATATAACTTAAATCGTACGTTGTTGAAGAGGATGAACATGTTTAATGACCACAACGTATTAAGGGTATTCTTCCTTCAGTAAACTACATATGTTAAAGTAAAAAATATTGTTCTACATCTAAAAAAGTAATTTTTAACTAAGAGGAACCGTACTAAATAATGAAATTAACAGAATTACGAGGATTACAAAACTACGACTACTAATGCCAAAATATATTTAGTTGTATCCCCATTCGGAACACAAAAATATATTTAAAAAATTCACGCGAATCCTCAAAATTTATTAATTTTTTTTCACACACAGAAAATTCTTTTTTTTTTTTTGTGACCTATACAATTACTATTAACAATCCTTCCCTACGAAATAAGAACATTTTTAAACCAGTTGGGTGTATCAGCGAGAGAACAGTACATCATATGAATTTTATTTACAAAATAGTAAAACATTATACTATTAATATTTGTTACATGAAGATTATAATTGTAAGAATTATTTTTACGAAATATATAGTTAACATTCTCGATAAAATACCCAATTATTGGTAGCATTAATACCGTACATATTTTATTTTATTTTTAAATTTATAAAATGGACTGTAAGAAATTGAGTTTCTAAAATCATAGTTACGGTAGTCTCTGGTCTGGGTGAATAAAATAGAAGTTTATTTCTATCAAGCATTAAAATAGTAAAGTAAATATATTAGGCCTAAGGTTATGACAAATAGTAGTATATTGTTAAACCTCTAATTCTCTCCATTTATTAGTAAAGTAAAAAAACGAATATCACCAAATACCATTCAAGATAAAATGTTATGTGCCGTTCAAGCACAGGCTGGATATTTTACCTCATAAATGAAAACAAGCAGACTCGGAGAAGTATGCGCATATTTATGTTGCCATGGTTAAATCTGTGTGCAGAGTCCAGCAATTTTCTACTTTCCAAGGCAGCGTGCAATGCAGGCAATAACTGGTTTATATGCGAGAGATGTCCCAGGGGGTGGGGGGTGGCTTCTTTGCATATCAGGGCCCGGAGGGTTGGAAGAGGGCGTGTAACTGTTTACCGGTTCACGGCGAGGCAGGGGCTATTTAGGAGAAGTTGGGGTGAGAATCAGGGAGGGAAGGGAGGTGGGTGGTTCGAGCATTCCGCCCCTGGGACAGTGATTGATGTTCCTCACCTCAAGGGTTTCTGCAGGGTGGGTGCATAGGGGTGTGTAGGGGTAGGGGAAGGGTCGGAGAGAAATGCGAGTTTTATAGCGTGACAAATCTCCAGGTTTCGTGCACGGGGAACTGTTGAGGGTGTGAGTGGGGTGGCGTAATTTCCAGGCGCCGGCGCAACCCTTATCGCCAGACCAGTACTAGTATATAAGGGATGCGGAGAGGAGGGAAGGGAATCCGTATGAAGGATAGGCCAGAGGGGGCGAGGGCCCAACAGCGGGGGGATTGCCAGGGCGACAAGTGACAGATTTACTATAATTACCTCATCGTGGAGTGGATGTCATCAGCTGTTGCGACCATACTCTCTACATACGGAGAGGTACAGTCGGTAGCTGCTCTAAACCTCACAATTGGTGAACAAGAAGTTTCAAAGTAAAATGTCACAAGGTTTTTTTTTTTTTGTGTCACATAGACTCTACACTTAAGTGCTTTGTCTTCCCAGAAAACCAAATGTCAGAAAAGAAATCAATTCTGTAGTCGCCGTATTCCATACATAAATTAACCAAAATCAAACTCGGAAACCCTGTTAGGATATATGTTAAATAAAAAAAAATTAATTATCAAAACTATTAAAAAATAAATAAAAAAAATCTCAGGACGACACCAATAAGACAGCATAGATAATTACTGAGACACACACAATGTTGGCACAAAACAGTGTCTCACAACGACTTTAAGAGTACGAAACTAAACGACACAGTGGTAAAGTCTTATTATGTGATCAAAACTGTAAAATAAAACAAAGATGTACCTTCTATAAACATATTTAAAATATAACCTTGAAAATGAATGCTTGGGAAACAAATTTAAAAATTTAAAAATAAAATATCGGTAAAATAGTTGCATAACTTTAATTAAAACGTAAATTCGAGTTTTCATTTTACGTAAAACATTTTTTGACAACACATCACTCCCTCGAATATCCTGTGGTTAGTTAGAAAACTTTCTCCGCAAGTGCGTGCGGAAATTTATGTTCCTCGATCAGCTCGTTGGGAGATCACATGTATTTTACAAATGTATATCTAACTTAATTAGCACGAAACTCAGATTATTTAGCTTGTTTATGCATCTCGAATTAACGTAAGTTCACTAAAGGTAAGGTAGACCTAAGTCGGCTTAACGTCTCATCCACAGCAAAGTCATTAGCGACGGTGATAACATGATAGAATGGCAGGAGCTGTGAGAGGAAATTACAGTGACCTATGTTTAGGAACCATCCCAGCATTCGCCCTGGATTGATTTCAGGAAACCATGTAAAACCGAAATCAGGACGGTCGGAGCAGGGGTTTGAACCCAGGTCCTCTCGAATGCGAGTTCAGCGTGTAACAGTTGCGCCACCTCGATCGGTTAAAGTGAAAACGAAAAAATAAATAAAAAAAACTCAGTGTAATTAGTTTGCTATTGTATATCGATTAAACATAAGTTTTTATTTTACTGAATGTTTTTGAAAAATATTTTGTTTATCCTATACTCGTTGCGTGGTTTTGTGATCAGTTTTGACGGACTGCAACATATATAGACTACATAATTAGTTTTCCAGCACTGTAAACAATAAAACAAAGTTAGCACAATTCATACACGCCTACCGAGCGAGGAAGCGAGTGAGTAAATTCGAATTTGTGAAGACCATATTTATCTAAAGATTGAAAATATATTTTTGTAAGCTAGAAAAAAAATACTACTATCATGCTTCGGTGTTCAATGTGAATATATATATATATATATATATATATATATATATATATATATATATATATATATGTAATCAGCTTTATCAGTGTTTATACAGGATGAGTCGGGAGTAAAGGTACATGATTTGAGGAGTGATAGTACTGGTGATTCTGACCAAAATATTTCTAATAAACATATGCCCATTTATTAACCGTTTCAGAGAAACCGAATGAAAACAACAAGGAACGGGATAAGTGCAGGTGACGGTAAATCACGCTACTGTTATCTTATACTGTGTGTAATTTTGTACATTTCCACACGGTGGCGCTCTAAGCATGGTGCAATTGTTTACTTCAGTCTCAGTCCTACAGTGATTGCCATAGTATTGGGACCTACAGTGTTTTACATGTACAGTGAATACAGTTCAGTGTAGTCAAAATGCCACAGGTCTTCACACATGCAGAGTATGCTGACATTATGTTTGTCTACGTTTTTCCGAAGGGAATTTTAGAGCCACTATTCGTGAGTACGAACGACGATTTCCTTTTCACAGAGTTCCAGATAGCAGGGTGTTTGCAGGATTGCGTGACCGCGGTACGCTTCCCAGCGTAAATGTTGTATCCGAACGTCCCGTACAACAAGCTCTTAATGAAGTTGTGAACATTGTCAGGTACTAGACCGCAGCCCAACGACTAGCTCGAGACGAATTTCTGCTCAATTTGGCCACCGAGGTCACCTGATCTTACCACATTGGATTACTGTGT
The DNA here is from genome assembly GCA_003012365.1 of Medauroidea extradentata. Lineage (NCBI taxonomy): Eukaryota > Metazoa > Arthropoda > Insecta > Phasmatodea > Phasmatidae > Medauroidea > Medauroidea extradentata. The sequence continues at coordinate 69,301 of PNEQ01079979.1, read as the reverse complement.
GTAGGATTGGCTTAAAAGCGAAGTCTACACGCGCAGGGTGGACACAAGAGAGGAACTTCTCGCTCGTATTTACCATGCTTGTGCTCAAGTAAAGCAATGTACTAATGAGCTCAGATCAGCAACACAGCAGCTGTCTATCAGAGCAGCAAAATGCATTGAAGTTGGTGGTGGAGTGTTTGAACATGTTTTGTGAGGAAATGTACAC
>PNEQ01079979.1:53133-68996 GCA_003012365.1 Medauroidea extradentata | reverse complement strand
GCGATAACTGTTTCGTGATTTACCGTCACCTTCACATTTCCTGTTCCTTGTTGTTTTCATTCGGTTTCTCTTAATCGGTCAAGAAAAGGGCATATGTTTAATAGAAACATTTCGGCAAGAATCACCAGTACTATCACCCTCAAAGGATGTACGATTCCTCTCGACTCATCCTGTATTTCACTTAAATCAGTTTTGCATTAAAAGACTGGTGTTTATGGTCTCAGTATCCACAGCTAATTAAACTTCCATTAGGAAATTCGTTTTGAATTCAGTCTGTTGGAAACAAAATCCCAAATGGGAAAATAAACCGAAGGAATTTTTTCATGGTAATTTGCGGACGTCTGGTGTGGTGATTTATGGAATTTTTGTATGAGTTAAACTGGAACATTCCTTCTCCCTCGAATAATAATGTTTGATGTGAAGTTGAAAATTAGGGAGGAAAAACTCAGTCACGTATAACAACAGAAGAATTTAGAGTTGAAACAATTTAACACAGAATAATGCAGTTACGTCAATGTGATTATTAATACGATCTTCCTACAAGACAATATAAATAATAAATGGTTTATCTGCTAAACAGGATCTTATTTGTTGAGTAGGGTGTCTAGAACCAACTAACGTGATTAACAAGTAATAATATATTCCAAGTTACATGTAGACTTGTTAAAATGGGTAACATCACAATAAAAATGAGCATTGTTTTCTGTAAAGCAAAACAGGTGATAGTAATACATAACTGCAGATAGGACTACTCTTAGACAATACGTGAAACAGGTACTATAAGCACGTCGATATTTAACAACGTTTTTAAAACAGGAACAATTACAATGTGCCTGTAATATGAGACAAATAACTAACGGGTTTCTTATGAACTGCAATAAAGTTTCAATAACACCAGTGATAAACTATAAGGATGATAAGGAGGACACACTGTGTAAATTTGCGTGGCGATAGTTTAAAAAAGTTAAGTCGAAAATACGTTTAAAATTTTTCTTTCAGTGAACTATATTACTACCCTGACAATATATTACAAAATTAGTATACTTTTAAATACAATTTAGAAATACGTTTTTTAAAATTGTGTTGGCGGTATTCAGAATGTTGTTGTTTCATATAAAGTGCTTTATATATTTAAATACATCACACTTTATGCCTATTTTTATGGGATATTACTCCCAAAAATTCACTTTACCTAAAAGTTACGAACTTATTTTCGACTTACACCCCCACCCTTTCATTCCGGCACTGCTCGATACTCACTTCATGTCATCCCTCACCAGCGCTGAAAACCTCGATGTTGAGCTCTGATCAAAATCCCTTACTCAATCACACACTCATTCAACTCACATTTTCATAAGTTGTAACCATGGGCCTCTCCGGTAAGTAAATTTAGGGGGGGGGGGGATGGGATATAAATATATTTGACAAATAGAAGTAAAAATATCCTAATAGAAAGTTAAATAAATATATGTGTCTTTCAAACCGGTTGAGCACTGAAATAATTACCCTTTACGTGTATTAGTATTCAAGTTAACTATAACGCACAACAACACCTTCACTTGAATAATGTTTAGATATTATAAGATTGTATAACTCAAAATCTCAATATGTTCATGTGTCCCCTCCACAAGGAATGTTTGGAGGGGACATGTCCCCATCGTAAACACCCCCCACCACCACCACCACCAGAGGGGCCCATGGCTGTCACCACGAAAAATTAACATACACCGCCTTGTTTCAACCTGTATATCAGTCTCTAAATGCGGTATTAGATCTTAGTAAATTTCTGTATTTTAATACGTATTCGATTTTTTCGTGAAAGATTTTGGCTGCGGACAACAGCTAAGATTACTGACAAGTATAAATTGCGAAATAAAGCGGGAATCTTTCCTGTCAGTGTATTCTCCAAGACAGTGTAGTGTCCTGTGTCTTGCACGGCTGGCAGATGGTTGTATGACACGAATCTGTTCACAGACAAACCACAGGCGTCCAGTCCTAGTGCACCGGAATTAGAATTGGCTCAGTCAAACATGGGCCAAACGGAAACGAAATAAAAACGTTACACTGAGGTTTAGCAAACGACAAACTTTTCCGTGGTAAATCACCGTCCCTATTTATGACAGTTACCTTTGATGTTGAGGATTCTGACCAGTCACTGACGAGTGTATAGAGCGGTGGTGTTTGTATTAAGAGGTATTACTACATGTTGTATCTACTGACATGCAGGTCAGGCAGCTTAAGTAAAATCAGGCGCAGTGCGGCGAAAACAATGACACGTATAGCATCATGCAAAGCAGACGCAATGCTAAATTGTGGCAATTGTATTGATGCTCCAAATACACGATGCTCAAAACATAGCAGATTTTGTACCCATTTTCTGTTACAGCAGAGAAAAAGGTTACTAAAACAGAGAATGGTATGAAAACTGTTACGGTTGTGGACATCGTGTCTTTAGGGCCTCCACTTTGTTCCAGTAATGCGATATTTAGCCTGACATGATGTGAGTGTGGAGCAACACTGGAATGAAAGGGCGGGGGAAACTGGAGATCCCCGAGAAAACCCGCCGATCAACGGCATCGTCCGGCACGATTCCCACATGCGAAAATCCGGGGACCGACCCCGCTTGGAATCGAGCCCAGATCGTCTTGGTGGGAGACTAGAAGTCTGAACCCTCGGCCACCGAGGCCCATTTTACTGTAAATAACATGTAAGTTACTAGTATAAGAAATAGGACGCACAGAATGCAATTTAGGAATCGGTTAGTTGTCTAGTGAATAATGTAATACACTCTAAAAATTTTTTGTAAAATTTACAAGGATTTTCTTTGAACTTTTACAGATCCTTGTAAAAGTACAAAGATTTTTTGTTTTTGTAAAATCATTAGTTTAAGAAGTTACAAAGGTAAATTTTGTAATACTGCAAAGGAATTCTTTGTACCTATACTGACAGTTCCTGCACTGTAAATTATTTAAATTATTTTGTAAAATATGACAAGGCACTTGTCGTAGTTGTACAAACTTTTGAAAATGTTGAAAAATTCTCTTTCTAAAATTATTAGTTTATAATGTTGAAAGGATTTTGTTTGTAAAAAAACTTAGAATAAATGTGTAGCCTACAAAAATCCTAAGTACGCCGAAAATTACTTATGCAAACATTTCAACCTCTGAAAAGCATTTTCCTGAAATAAAGTGAATGTTTATATTAAATGCGTGCTTTAACAGAAATAATTATTACTGAACTGTACATTGAATGTATACAAATAAATAAAGATAAAGTGACACAGAAGTCACACTAGTCAAGTCGTGAAATGCGCAGATTCTAAGCAAGGGGAGAGTGGTTCGATACTTAGCGCCTCCCGAGGTTTTTACCCTCCAAATAAATTAATGTATACGTCCTTTACTATTCAAAAGTTATTTGTTAAATAAGTTCAGTGTTACTTATGAAGTTCAATGAACATTGAAATTAATTTTTTTTCTTATTGAAAGTACAGTTACAAGTTTAGTCCTTGTAATTTTACAAACATATACTTTGTTATTTTATTACAAGGACAACCATTATAGTTTTACAAGGAATTTCTATGGCAACTGGGTTTCCAAGGATTATCTTTGTAAAAGTAAAAGTTGTTTTACAGTGTATGATCTGGGCATCAGTGCCTCTTTAATAGAGGAATTCACCAGAATCTACTGGAAAAAACAAACCGATTATTGAAACTCAGTCCTTTTGAATGTCGTTTCCCAAGGAGTCATATAAAAATAGTTTCATTGGAAAGTCATTAGAATATTTCAGTTTTTAGTCAGGCCAGCAGACATGTTTTATAATCTCGTTCTCCGCCATTCAGGAGGTCCCGGGTTCGATTCTTGGTTCCAACCAGTCTCATTTTGGCTGTCCATGGTTTCCCCAAATCGCTCTACGAGAATATTGGGATGGTTCCTTAAAATTTTCCTTGCCGATTTCCCTCACAATTCCTGTCATTGTGCAAAGTTGTGTGTCTCCGTCTCTATTGAACTCGCTGTCGACGAGACGCAAAGCCCTCTTACCTTAGCCGTTATCCGTTTCATTATTTTACTGTACCTTTGCCAGTAGGCATGTAACTCACAGGGGAAAATATGTCTAGTACGACGAAGACTGAATTGCGATGAAGTGTGAAAAAAAGTAATAGTTTAACGTTTGAGCAAAATAAATGTCAACTTAATGTAGACGCTATTATTGAAAATTTTTTAAGCACGCATTTTTTTACCTTAAAGGCATGCCAATGCCAAACAAAACTTGGACTGTAAGAGACGCATACGCCCTGCTAAGACCAAAGACTTATGAAATAAATAACTTGCACAAATAAAATGACACGGACTACACCGGGCTACACATTAAATTTATATTGAACAAATATTTTTTGTTAAAAAATTTTAATAATGATTTATTAAGAAATTCTTTATTTTCAGCAATTAAAAGAAAAATAATGCAAAAAAAAAAAACAAGATTATTGCTTACAAATAAAAACTTTGAAGTTTTCACAATAAAATGGCTTTAGCTGGCGTTAACACCATTTGTTTAGCAGTTGCCGCATGGTAATTTCATTCTCCACCCCGGCAGCAAGCTGACGCGTGGAAGGAGGCGTTGCAGGGGTGGTAATTACGTTATCGTAGTCACCCCCTCACCCGCTCCCCCCTCCCCAGCAGTCATTACACCTCTCCGCAGGCACTAGTTGCGGCTGCAAAAACAATGCGGGGACATTACAGGCGACAATTAGCCGCCGCCGAGGGAGAAGATGCCTGCAACAACCCTCGAGCGTCTGCCTCGGGCTCCTGTTTTAAGGCTGTTCAAGTGGAGGTAAAATCACAGTTTTATAGTTCTATGGAACTGTGCAAGTTTTAAGTTTTATAGACTATACTTACGAGTATGAAGTAGTGTTAGTTTATTAAACGATTCTTTTGAGTACTGAATGTTCTTATTAGACAATTTTAAGCTCGCTTGTTTTTCTCATACCGGTGCGTCAAAGCCAAAATTTGCATTTTACGCTGCCATTGAAATAGTGAAAACCAATGAACTTGCATTAATAATATAAATCTCGGTTAACTAATACCCCGTGACTTACGCAGTAAGAAACCCACAACGTAATACAAAAAAATCGCAAAACTACAGGAAATAATTTGCAAAGGCAGCACTAAGAATTTGTTGATTTGTTTTCTTACATTGCCCGTTACATGTTATTTCACTTGGTTTTCACTATTCTCATGACAACGTAACATGCAAATTTTGGCTTAGACGCACCGGCATTAGAAAATTATGAGAGGTAAAATTGTTTCGTAAGTGGAAAATGTACTCAAAAGTATCGTCTACAAAATCAACACTATTTCATAAGAGTATAAAATTATTACTTAATCCGTCTTTAATAACTTTATACGTGAACGTACGAGTGTTCTGTGCCTTCTGGCACGCGATTCCTAAAACAACACATCAGCTCTGCACTGCACTTGTGTATTTAGAGATCAAAGCCCAAAGAGCATTAAATTCTCCGGATTTTGTTTAGTATAACTCTTCGTGTAGAAGATGTTGCAGTACATTTTATTTGTATTACTTTCTTTTAAAAATAGAACCAAAAAATTTTTACCATGCATATTCAGGAAATTTTAATATATTTTCCTAAAATCACATTAATATTTCATTCAAAAAATGTAGAATCTACATACATATATTTTAGTCGACTTGGTCATTAAGTTTAAATACAAACAATTTTAACACAAACATTTGACTGTTTTCTCATTTTGTTTCCTTCGCTAAAAAACGTTTCACGGTATTACCATTTTAATTTTTAAAAATCACCTAATTTTAACTTCTCTGTAAATAATTTTAAAGTATAACTAATATCAATTATTTCTAGTTTCATACAACGAAAGATTTATTGCCTAAATACAGCAATCTCGCGTTGTTAATTATTACATGTTGGAAATGTGTAGTAAATTATATTTGCACTTAATTCTTAGGTAATGCATTATTCCAGCCTTATTATTATCTACACAGCTACATCGTATATATTTACTCCCGATATTATTACGTCGTACCATTATCACCTTACAGTTTTATATTAAAACTTAGTTTTAATCTTCAGTAATTTTATTAAAGTAAATTAATAAAGTATTTTAGTATCACTAATTTACCTTACAGTTTTACAAACCATAAGATTTTTTTCAAATGACATACGTCTAAACATTTCAACTGAGACCAGTGAACTAAAGAAATCAGCACGTTTTATATACTGAAAATACATTTCGTGCTCATTTAGTAATATAACTTGAGGTACACATTACTTCAAACTTTTATACTGTCATCTTATTAAAGTGTTATATTAAATAACATACATTGTAGGTTTTATTAGGATTACTAGACGCAATACATTTACTTGAGCTTATTACTCGGCAATTAAAAAAAACAGAAACCTTTATTAATTAGGCCTATATTGGTGAAAGTATGCAAACGTCTGACATTTATATACGATTCAGCCCTTTCAGATTCTTATAGTCAAAGCCTTGTCTAGCATTTTGCGTTTATTATTACTGCCCGTACTTTTACATCTTATGAACATAATGGAAGTTTGTATGTTACCTATAACCATGACAGATAAAAAGAAAACTGTTAATTATAAGTGATCCATGACTGCTGTGCTTAACCATATATAAAGCGAATAATAAACGTAATAGATTGGCATGAATAACGAAATACAAGCACTATAAGAAAACTCGGGAGACGAAAAATATTTTTGTTTCCTTAGTTTGACAGTATGGGGACGGTGCTGTGATTTAGAAATCAGTATAAAATAAATTGCTTTCGAGGTGAAGGACGCCATTCGTCATACTTGCTAATGAATGTCAGCATGATTTGACTTAAATTTTAACTTGTTTGAAATATTCCTGTAGTTCAGTAAAATACTAATATAACTTTCAAGAACACGTGCTATTTTCAGATATTGTTGTCGAAGAAATCACGATAGAAATATGTCTATTAGATTTTTACAAACACATGTTACTACAATGCATACAATTGTGTTATTTCGCTTAGCCAGTGCTGTTTGTCACCCATTTTATTCTGTGATAGTACACTAGCGAGTAAATTCACTGTTCTTAACAGCTTTTCCGTTAAAATAATTTATTGTTACATCCAATTTTTTCCCGCAGTGATAGATTGCATGGACTGGTTATCGTATTATAAATAATTTTATATATTTTAAAAGTATTATTGTTAATATTAAGTATTTTGGTTAGTAATAATTATGTTTACGTCTCCTCGAAAGTGACGTCATTACACACGGTTGTACACAAACGTAGACAAGGATAGAAACTGGGAAATGATTAGGCCACGACCTTTTCCAGGAATCCTTGCAGCATTCGCCTGGAGCTATTTCGGAAAACACTGTTAAACGTAAATCTGGCTAGCCGGGGCCAGAAATCAAACCTATGCCCTCCCAAACGCTAGTTGCACGTGTTACTGTTGCTCAAGCTCGATTAGTTTTACTGTCAATTTCGGCAATGTACAACTCCTACTTATTGGCAAGACTAACCTACTAAGAGTAACTGTTAACTACATTTCCGTACTCTCGGTATGTATGAAAAGTCATATTTTCGAGGAAGATGAGCGCCACATTGTACAAGTTGGCGGGAAACGATATTCTTAAACAGTCTGTGTGTTGTTAGCGCGTCGCAAGTTCTCTCAAAATTGCGACAGTTTCGGAACTCTCCTATCCGAATCGTAAACGCATAATGCCCAAATGGAGACAAAATGGCCGATAGTCGATTGGTAACCTTGTTTTATATGTTACTTTAAAATGTAATAAAATTATTTGTAGATTTTAACGGTTTTTTAATTGCAACGTAATAATTACTTTCCTATGCGAATGTGTTTCAGATTTAACATTGGCAAGCACTCCTGGTGAAATATTTACATAGATATCCGCCATTTTATCACAAGAGTCCAGCGGGGTACTCCCTACGTCTCACCCGTTCTGTGCAGGCGCGAGTAGTGGCAACGCCGCGTATTAATTTTCATTGTAGTTGCCTAGCGTAACAAAACTGACAATTTATTAATTTATTTTTCATATTTTTAACCAACTAAAATAATATAAACTAATATAAACTAATTTACAATGGCGAACAACCGTAGAATCACCTCGCCTTGTTGACCTCGGGAGACGTCGATGGTTTCCATCAACCGGCGCGCCCCGTGGTTCCAAACCTGCCTTCGGGAACAACACCAAACATCATAATCAAACTGATTTAAAGTAACCTAAGATAATTGTTACAAGGGGAAGGGAAATGTTCAAGCGCAGGTGCGGTGGACCTCTTTTCAGACGTAGTTGCATTTCTCCCACTGAACGGTTTTGTTTTATCGGCTTTGTCGGACTAGTAAACGCTTTACACCAACGATAACATTACTAATAACACGTGTTTTCAACAAAGTTATTAACAATGTTGTAAAAATGCTTGTAAATGTTGACATAATATTATCAACAGTGTTGCCAATATTCTGTTAATAACTTTGTTAATATGAATAAAAAAGTAATAACATTTGTTACCAACATTTGGTTGAAAACATTTGCTAGCAACAAAAGTTATGAATTTTAAAAACATGTTAATAACTTTGTCGCCAACACTGTCGGTAACATTACTTTTCCGACCCATTCTAGGGCTTTCTAGATCAAAGGTTGCTGGTAACAAATGTTACTAGCAATGTTTTCAGCAATGTTGTAGGCATTTTTGTCATCAATATTGATATTAACATCCGTTAATCATTATTACAACTTTGTTAGTAAAATTGGTTTTTCCTGCAATGTTAATTGCACATTTGTTGTCAAAATGGCTATAAAATAGTGTATTACAACTTATAATTTGTTGATATAATTTTTGTAAATAGCATTTTGTAATTAACATTGTTACTGTTTGTTTCGGTGTAAACTAGGCTTTAGAGAGACAAACTAAAATGTCCACGAATGCACAAAGTGTGTTGAGAGTTGTTTACGGTAGCGCTGACTCTCATCAACCTTTTATCCGTGAACAGTTTGCGGGCTTTTTATGAGAATGTTTTTGAATATTAGCCGCGCGGATCGTTCTGCACTAAGACGTAAATGACTACAACTATGACGCCATACCAGGTCTTTGCTCCTTTGTGTTTTATAGCTGACGTGATGGGTGTGAAACGAATGTCGTGTAGGACTAGGATAACGGTTTTCCGAGCACTGGTGACGTCGTCGTGGCAGAAAATCCCGGAGTGAGGTTTAATTCCAAGTACAAAAGCAGGCTACAGCAATAAAGCAAGCAGCTGTGCTGTCTCTCACGAGGCATTTCGACGTGCGAGGATAGACGACATTAAGAGGGGTTGGGAAGGTAAAGTAGAGAAAAAACTAGAAAACAACAGGAACGTTTTAGGGAACGATTGTCCCGGACACGAGTGCTTTCGCGAATGCTTGCTTCTCTGCAGGGAGGAGAGGTAAAGAGGTTGTTTTGCTGATCGCAAATCCGCAAAACTCTTTCATGCTTTTCACAGGAAGTCGCAAACTGATGAATGAAGAAGAAAGATAGTGGGGAAGGGAAGAAAAACAATTCGCTGACCAATTTAATGGTTCGGTGAATGCCAGTGCACATACGTAAACAGGATAAAGTTTCTCTGCGTCGTTTGTGGTGCCCGGGACGTTTCGCTAATGAACGTGCATATAGTCGTGTAGAGACATAATTACACGAGCTTGCATTAATTGACTGCTTTACTCAAATATGTTACCTAGTGCTAATAACGTCGCTCAGAGTTTAATGAACAGTTTTTTTATTTTTTATTTTTTTTACTAACATCACACATTTTTTCACGCGCAGAAGTTCTAACACAGCAATTTAATTAGTGCCAGTAAAAACTAGTTTTCGTGCTCCTGTACAGGCAAACACATTTGAAATAATTTGACGTTAATTAGCTGCTGAAACGGTTCCTTACCAGCATTCGTATCATGCTTTATTTAGTTATTAATACATGTTTAACACAAACGTACCGTATACATTACTTTAAACAAATGTGTTAAGATGCTGTTAAAAATTAATTTGACATTTTAATAAAATTTCAGTATCGTAACTACATTATTCAGAATAACTTGTTATCGAAATGTTTAACAAAACATAAACGTTTTCTTAACCGAAATAAATGACAAGAATAAGTTTTATTTTATAGCGTTTATATTACATGGTTACCAATAGATTTAAGTAGAAGTTATTAATGTTACTATAAACTTTATTTCCAAAGGAACTCCGTACTAGAAAATAATGTACTTGGATGAAAGCACTGTATTAGGAATAAAAGGCCAAAAATATTGGAGGTAAACTAAATATCGATTCATTGATCTTGAAGAGTAAATTGGTATAGTATTAGGCTTGCTATTCCTTATTCCATTAATTGCTTTTATAATAACAAAATTTATTTAATATAAAGAGGAATGTTGTGCTGGGACGGAAAGATACTGACCAGTAACGCCGTAGAGCTAAAAGACATGAAAAAAAAAAACGTGACTTTGTAGTAATACAAATTAGTTTACTCGAATCTTGGCAAAGGCAAAAGCATCGCTCGGGGAAATTTAGCGTCTAGTATTTCAAACTTAACTTTCTAAATTAATACTGAGAGAAAAAAATTAAGCAAAATTATTAACTTTATTTATTTGTACACAGTACCGAAATCACATTCTGCGTTGACAGAAATTAATCTATTCAGTTACAAAAAATTATGTTTCAAAAATATAACACGAACAAGTCATACTTTCAAAAACACACTTTTTCAAAATATTACCTAAGTTTTGACATCTTGAAAGCTGACTGAATACGGTAATATATTCATAAAAATATTTTTCGCACAACGTTTGTCATATGAAAGAGATTGATGTTTGACTAACAATCGAAACAAAATGCAACTGCAGACAAAAATTTCGAATGTACTTGAGGGGCAAACTTTGTTAATCACACATATCCACCTAATCTATTTTCCATAAAAGCTATATAAAAAACTGATCTGTTAGATACTAACGAAAATGAAATTTGATAAATCTATTTTTGTATGTCATTTTAACTGTTAAATTATGGTTATGCACAAGACATTAAAAATATTACATTTCGTCCGTTATAAATGAAAATAATGGCGATGTCTACTTCTGAATAAATGTTATAGACATGTCTGGGTTTACGGCCTTTACCAATCATTTCTACTGCTCTCACAATAGCTGTTTTTTAAATCCTAAACGAGAGCCGATATAGAAAAAACTGTTACACAATTTTGCTTGCAACAGTGTATCCAATGTTAAGTAATTCTTTCAAGACAAATCACAAAATGGTTTCAACAAATTATGCAATTAAGGAATTCCTCATTAATTAAATAATAAGTCAAATAAATGTAATATTTTGTTCAGAAAAATTAGACTACATAGTAAAAATAATTTATAATAAAACTCTGCAACACTTTTTCGATGTCTGCTTTCGTTTAAGAATAAAAATATAATTATCGTGAAAGCAGTATAAATTACGGATAGTGATCTAAATTATTGTACAATCTTGTCAGAGGCGGTATTTCGTAACTCTACGCCTTTCAGTATACGTATAGCAGCTTTTATGTACCTATATGGAACGTAAAATTGCACTGAGGTGGACATGTATAATTTTGAATGAAATACATATTTTCGCCTTATATTTAAATTTGACCAATATTTTTGTTTTAAATAACTCTGACAACATAATTTTTTTTCTCAGACAAAGCATATGATATAATCTTGGTAAACTGCTTGACATAAATCATATTGAAATCTTTAATTCATTTGTAATATACAACCACTGCAAAATAATTCTTGAAAGTTAAACTATAATTCTCTTACAATGATTCTACATGACAAATTAATGAAGTATTCAATTATTTATGTCGAGATTTGTACTAAGAATGTGTCCTACGCTTTATCGAAGAGAAACTGTTTATAATTAAATTTGTATAAATGTTATTGCTCAAAAACGGAAAATACGATGAACGGTATATATAACTTCGGCCGATACAAGTTTCTTCGTAAGCTACTCAGCGTACGTGAGAAATATGTGCTTAGGAATTCCAAAGAATGTTATACGCTTGTCTCCCTTCTTCCGGTCCTCCACTTACCTTAAATCTTCTTACGGCCGGAAAAGGTAATTTTTAAAACCAAGATACTCTTGGTTCAGAATATTTAAAAATGAATAGACGAGTACAACACACCTTTATCTTCACGCCAGTACAATGACCTCTGTGCTTCTTGGACTGGAACATGCAAAATACCTCCACCAAAGCAGTCGCCTTAACTCATGCTCAAATTTTTGTGGTAACGTCTTATTGTGAAACTTCACTCCTCATTTCTGACACAAAACTAAATAATGTTGTACTGCTTAAGGAATTATAAGCTGTGATGAAGAATGACTCTGAAATGCGGACCCGTACTGGATTTACAATGTTAAATGAAATATAAAACATAATACGAAATATGCAGCACAGTGAATCGTAAGTTAGGTATCCGTTTAAATTAAGCATTATAAAACAGTAATATGAAAGAGAAAATGTGTTAGTAACAATATTTTATTTAATCCCGTGTATGCTAGAACTAACAGCCTAGATGCATGATGAATGTAATTATTCATTCCCTGTATTGAGAAATAAGGGGGCTTATGTTACTGACATATGTTATATTAATCGGTATTTTAATGGATTTAAAGACGACATAAGCATACTTTAACGTAAGATACAAGACTCCTAAGTGTAACATTCTCATGCTAACGGTTACAGTGAAGAAAGGTCTGTTATCTTCTCAAGAGGCGATTATCATAATTTATGGACATAGAAATTATTTTCGTGTTTAAAAAATACCCATTTAATTGTTCATAATTGCTGTAGCAAATTACTTAACAAAGATATAATTTATATGCACTCTGTTATTGCAGAGGTTTTGTAAACATTTATCGGTTTATATATTATGTTGTATAACAATGTTTAGAGCAACCAAAATTCTGTTTAATTTTAAAACATTTTACGAAAAAAAAAATATTTATTTCAGTATTGTACTGTCATTTTCATAACAAGAAAAAAAACACAGTAAATACTTTACATATTTTCCTAAGCAATTGTAACAATACTTAAAAAATAATAAAACATTAAGCAACATTTTCAATAAAATATTAGAATGTTAAGTGTGTTACAATTCCGAATCGCTGAAGCAACACATATTTAGCTTGCTTTTGAAATAAAAGGCGTGTTGTTTCACCTTATTTATTTTAACAACGGACCGACGGTAAGTTAAAGTTAGTGTTTCTGAGTCGTAATTTAATTGATGTTAAAATAAAGATGCGAAATCTGTAACATGGCGTAGCATAAAAGTATAAAATCCATCAAATGCTATAAGATTTTATACAAGTTTACTTAACGTGGACTTCCAGTACTACCCAAAATGTCTAACTTATATATTGCCGGCATTAGTTGTGTTACAACCATTCAGGTTCCACTTAATAACCTTTAGGCTATTATTTATTTTAAGCAACACAGAAAATATTTCACTTGTTACCAATGTTCAAAAGATGCCTATATGAAGAATGGATTATAAAAAATAAACTGAAATTGTGTTTCCAATATGATCGTAAAGTGAATATTAGATCGGTGCTAACTTGAAACTGGGGTTGAAATCTGTTTATTAAAATGACGTTAAAATGTATCATAATTTCATTATTCACACAACCCGGAATGCCGTTGCTTAGTATAAGATATTTTTATTGTCTATTTATCTAAGTGCAACTTTTAAAGTCGACTATCCGGGTAACATTACTCTCACAACTTTCACGTAACAAAAAATTCAAACAACATTTCAAACTTAATTTTGTAAGCTGTTGCAAAGTAAAAAAACGCATCACATATTTAATCATCCTGTATAATACGTATTACATTGAAAGTGAGTATCTTCACACACAGACCGAGTTTGTGTGTGTGTGAATTATTTTATTTGTGACAGTAAGATTTTTGGTTTACTCAAAATTACTTACAATGCACATGACCAATTTTTCAACTCACCGTCACGTGTATAGATATTTAAGTTTATTGTTATTTTTTTATTGTAGCTTAACGTGTCCTCTCGAACAGGTATTGGTACGCAAGGGAAAAGGGGTTGGAGTCAGCCAGGGCCTGTTTATAGAACCATCTCAACATTAGCCTATTCGGTTGGGGTAGCTTCGGAAAAAATGTGTGTGTATGTGTGTATACATACATTTTTTGCCCCCACTCACTCGCTCATCAACGCACAGCCCAAACCGCTAGACCTAGAGACATGACATTATAAGGGTGGCTTCCTCTTACGCCAAGGCACCCGTTAAGGAGGGATTTTGAAGTTCGAAACCGAAGGGGATGAAAAAGAGGGGTGAAATATGTTTTCAGTGAATCCTCGATAGCGCTTAAACACTTATATCGAGGTGATTTTTGCTTCAGAATTAAGTTTACAAAAATTCACATTACAATACTTTTCGATTTTCCGAAATTTAAAATTTAAGGATGTGAAAAGCCGTAAAATGTGTTTTGAATCCATCCTTGATAAAACTGTTGAGATACTGAGCTTATTTTTGCTTCAGAATAAAGCTTACACGTATCGTTAAAAAGTTGTTTTGGGTGGCAGAATGGTCAGACCGTTCGCCTCCCATCAAGGCGATCGGGGTTTGATTCCCGGCCGGGTCAGTCCCCGGATTTTTGAATGTGAGAATCGCGCCGGACGATGCCACTGGTCGGCGGGTTTTCTCGGGGATCTCCCGTTTCTCCCGCCATTTCATTCCGGCGCTGCTCCATACTCACATGTCAGCCCCCACCAGCGCTAAACACCTCGATACTAACGCTTACCAAAGCATTTCTTTCTCTCTCCTACTTTTTTTAGTTTTTTTTTAAATTCAACCATCAAGAGAAATAAAAATAAATCGTTGTTTTCTGTTAGTCCTCTGTATCTCCTAAACCTGCTGAGAAATCGAAATTATATTCGAACAGGAATGAAACTTACGTAACTACCCGATAAGTTATTTCAGGATTTTTCATAATTCGACAATTTGCGGGTGGAAATATGTAAAATGTTCCAGAAATCCTGAAAAGGACGTATAACCACGGATAAATAATTCAAAAGTTGTTACTTTTTGCCGTGCTATTGATATGTACCTATACCACTTCGGGCACGGGTATATGTATACATATTCATTTAATATTTTAAGTCTGGAGACTTATCTTGTCGGAGTTGTTGGGAACATTGGTGTTCGTTTTTGGGTTCGAATCCCGTACAAGGCAAGACGACGGGCAACTTCTGTGGTATATACCGACCCGTTTGCGGCAGCTGGCAGAAAAGTTGTTTCTATTTGCAGAATTAAAATTTACGTCTGGCTTCCCCTCGCGGCGTAAGCACCCACGTTGAAGTGAAAAGGGGTGAAACGTGTTTTCCCGATATCCTCGATATCTCATAAACATGGTGAGGTATCATTATGTTTTTCGGTGTGGAAAGTCGTAAAATGTGTTTCCTGCACGATGATAAGCTTCCTTAAAAATTGCATGCGGACAAAAACGTGGCTGGGGCAACCATTAAGTGTGTGTGCCTATATATATATATATATATATATATATATATATATATATATATATATATATATATATATATATATGTGTGTGTGTGTATATATATATATATATATATATATATATATATATGTGTATATATATATATATATATATATATATATATATATATATATATATATATATATATATATATATATATTGCTATTTCCATAAACATTAGTTGAACTTACTGTTCTCAATAAATCATTTACTTCAAT